>OZ023273.1:18838725-19060530 GCA_964007475.1 Hybos culiciformis
AGAAGACAATTTTTGTTCCTGCATCCTACTGATACATAAAAGTTGTACAAATAAAAACCAAATAAGAAAGAAAACTAGTTTCCTATATATAAAAATCTAAAACGAGATCAATGGTGTTGTTATAATTTTTTAATCTTTAACATTTTATCATATTTTCTTCGTTAAGTCGTTGAATGTTTTTTGAATTAATTCAATTAAGCGAAATCAATATAACTTACGTTTCCTTTAACTGTTTCAGTACTTCCTGTTCTTTTTTTGTTAATTCATTTGTAAGTGAAGATAAATTGACTTCCAATAATTTCCTGGTTTGCATTCCAGATAAAAATGTTGTTGGTCCCTTTAATTGTAATGCATGATACATTGCTAATTTTCCAAGTTCGATATTATTTGATTTACAAATTTCTGATGCTTTTTTGCAAATGGTTTTCAGTTCTTCAGGTGCTGGATGCCAATTTTGTGGACCATTATTTGTAAGTAAGCCCATCGCATGACTTGATGCACAAATTACACCTAAATTTTGTTCCTTAAAATATTATATAGAAAGCATGAAATTGACTTATTAAATACTTGTAAATACATACAAAAAAAACTCGTATAAAAACACGAGAAAATTGTAAAAAATTTCTTCACCTTATGTAAAAAAAAAAAAAGGATGTAAGATAAAAACAAAAAGGGTGGAAGGCTACGATGATTTTATTCGGACTATATATAGAAAGTTATAAAAATATTAAGTATAAATAAATCTTACCTCAAAAAACGGAAGATATTCCAAGAGTGAATCATCCAATAAACTATATCGGGTATAAGTTAAAAGCATCTAAAAGATATATAAAATTTATTATAGATATTGAACAGTTAAATAACACTAGTATCATTTCTCTTTAAAAAGAATAATCAATGCAACAAATCTATATTAATAAACTTAATTATATACTATGTATGTACATAGTATGCATTTATATATTAAAAAATTACATCAAGTTTTCCTGGAGCTGCCAAAATTAATTCTTTCAATTTACTTAAAGGGTAACCAGTAATTCCAATAAATTTAGCTTTGCCTTCTTTAACAAATTTTTCTAATTCAGGTATAGTTTCATTTAAAATAATATCTAAATCCGAAGCAAATTCAATATCATGAATCTGAAAAATAAACACACAAACATAAGGAAAAAAGGTTTATTTTTAATTTGTTAAACACTGGTTTAATAAGAAAATTTACCTGAATGACATCAACATAGTCTAGACCTAATAGTTTCAAACTTCTTTCAAAACTCTTTCTGGCCATTTTAGCCGAAAAGTCAAACATTTTATCGAATTCTAGTTCGTAACGACCTATTTTGGTTCCAATATAGTATGCTTCTCGTGGCACATCTTTTAAAGCTTTACCTAATAAAGTTTCAGAGCTACCTTGACCATACCAATAAGCAGTATCTATGTAATTTATTCCAGATTTGATTGCTTTCTGAACAGTTGCTATAGCTTCTTCTTCGTCATATCTTCAATGGAATAATGAAATTTATGTTAAAGAAAGTAATAAGAAGATAAAAAAAGGCTTTATTTTTTTATAGACAATTTTATTTCGTATTAAAGTATGTAAATTACAGAAATGTATTACAGCGAGCTTTGGTGATTAATGTCACAACATCGTCGACATTCTGTGAAAACTCGCTAGCCCCTTTTCGGCCTAATTGAACTATCAGTTATGTATCCTAATACTTTATTATCTCTAAATCAAAAGTTATTGAATTCTACAAAATTACCTAAATTCATTATTTTCGAAAAAAATTTCGATACTATTAAATTTCCAACTCAATTATCTCAAAGCTATCTTTTTGAATTAATAAGTTATCTTTTTTAATGAATAAGTTATCTGAATTTATCACTCCTATATAAAAACGAATTCAATATTTGTTAAAATACTTCAAATAATAATTATAAATATTGTAGAGTGGAGAATAGACTTTTTTGTACACTTGTACTAATGCATCTGATTCTTTTCACACCCGCTTACATTTCTACTCAAGTGTATTTTTGATTATCTCCAGTATTTGTAATCGAATGAATTATGAAAATAAGTTATTTTTATGTTTCTTATTTAAAGCTTTTTATTATAAGCTTCGAAGCTTATATTTTATTTTTAATTTTTTTTAAAGTTATTTATAAACATATACAAAACCCATAAAAATGTGATAATGTTCCACCACCAATTGATATTTTTGATATTTTTAGACCAGTTTTTCCAAATGGTTTATATTCCATCAATTTACAAAGATTTTCATCATGAAAACCCTCAACAAATGTTTCCGGTAAAGACATTATTTTGTTAAGAAATTTTAATATTAAAATAAACAAAAATAAAAAATGAATAAATGTATAAAAAAGTGGAATGATCTTCTCTAATTGAAATATCGAAAGCTACTGAGACTGAGCTTTCTAAAAATTAATTTTTTTTTTAATTCATTTCACATATTAAAAGACTTGTACATTGTATGAAAATGTAGATTGTACAATTGCACTATTAAATTTGAATACAAAATAAAATAGTTTAAAAAAAAAAAAGGTAGGTATTTGAGCAATTTTTTTTTTACGATATTGTAAAAAAATACTATTCTCAATGTAAACAAAACTAATTTGAAGGTCATTTTTGTTTTCTATATTAACCAATATTATAAAGCTGATAACCACATTATATACCTACCAATAATTATTTTTTCCGTTTGCTTAAAAGAGTGCAATCGAAAGAAGACTTTGATAAAAATGAAAATTTTTATAGCTTAAAGTTCCATACTCCACATCCGGTCTTACTTTGATTCCATTTCGCATTGTCTTATAGTTTATGTAACTAATTTTTTAGTTTTAAAAGGTAATGTATATAATGAAAATTTTTATTTTATATATTTTTTTATATTTTCAGTTATGACTTTTTGAATTAATAATTTTGATTTTCTCTATTCTTGTATTATTAAAATAACAATTATAATTATTATAAACCTAGAATTAATTTTAGTAGAACGTTAGCTTTTAGTGTTTAGTCTGTTATTCATTAAAACACCAACTAATAATCTACTAATCCGTGCGGCCTTTCTTTCGCCTTTAATTTAATTTTCTCGTTAGGACGAGATTCTTAGATCCTTAGTTGACGAATTACAAGCTCTCAAATTTTTAATTTTCTTTTAAAGTTTCAATGGAATAGGTAGTAACAATTAGAGTAACCTAAAACAACGGTTAGCCACAATTGTGGCCAAAGATTTGGAATCAGTGCTAAAAATGGATTTCGTTGAAAATTGGTATATAATGGGTGAAGGTGAATTGTAAGAACAGGATGCGTTATAGAATTAGAGCTGGGGACTTAAAAACTTTCGATGAAAATGAATAGATACATAAGTCGATTTTGGAATTTGTGTTCAGTGTTAAAGAATTTTATTACGCAATGAATGAAAAGAAGACTGCAGATAGTGTTTATATTTTTTCAAAAATTTTCATATTTCTTTCGTTTCCTGATTTTTTTGAGATAAATAATATGAAAAATTTGATTTCAATTTATGTTGCTGTTGGCTTTAATAATGTTTGCATTGCCATATGAGTTAAGAGTTTGCAAATATGTAGATTTGTACGTTTAAGAAAAAGACAAAAGTAATTTTCATTTTAACTAAATTTTCTATAAGAAAGCCTCAGTAAAATAATAATCTCATTCATAAAACCAAACAAAAATAAAATAAATAAAGACCACGTCAGAACCAAACATGTTATAAAAACAAATTATTTAATCAAACATACTTAAGTTATGAAGATAAATTGGCAGAGGAAGTAAACTTTTAATTCTCTTTTTAAAAAGTAAATCAAACACCGCGGTTTTTATTCTCTCATAATCTCAATGATATTTTTTTGTAACATAATCCGAAACGATTTTATTCATTTGGGAACGTTTTTTGTAATTTATTGTTAAGTTATTACATTTTTTAAATACTCTATCAAAACGTTAAGTTAAAAAAATTAGAGTGCAATAATATGTATAACGTGACGCGCGAAATGAGTAATCTAATCAAAAAGATTTAAAACGATCTTAAAATATAATAAATTATTAATAAATTGTTAATATTGTTGAAAAATTTCGGTATATACTTCAATATTTTATCATGATGGAGTTTAATTTTTACAAAATAAAGAAGTTCAATAATTGTAAAAACTCTTTTAATACCACTTCTTGTATATAACTTTAAAGTTTTAAAGATATATAGAGTAAATATAAAAAACATACGAATGGAAATATCATTTCATGAATGAATGAATAAAATATTCTTAATTTAGAGATTTGTTAAATATTAAATAGAGCTTTTTTGAAAAATCACTAATTGGTGCTGGTAATTAAAAAAAATTACAATTTCTAAACTAAAGCTTTGCTAAACTTATCCAATAAGTTTTATTTGAGGAGAAAATAGAAAAATTTACAACAACCCGGTAAGGTATATAAAGAAAGAATTTAATTAAAAAATGGTCAGAACATTTTAAAATATACTTTACTTATATTTAAATTATTAAGTATTTTTATTCATTGGTTTAAAAAAAATACATAAAATGTCTTCGTTACCATCAACTTTTGTAAAAGGATTTCATAATGAAGCCGCTGTATCAAAAATGAGATATCATAAATTTGGTGAAACTGATATGAAAGTGTCACGTTTGGCTATAGGAGGAGCCACATTAAGTAATTTATTTGGGTAAGAAAATATTAATATTTAATGTTCAAACTAGTTATTTAAGACAATATTACTTTTTAAGGATGACTTAGATGTTGGTGCCTAAGTATGTATATTCTATGTGATGAATTAACCTTATTGAACTATTCTAGAGTAAAATTAATAATAAGAATAATAATTAAAATTACATTTGTTTACTGGGCATTGACCTGATTCCAAGCACTGATAAACTTTTTCACTGATAAACATTACAAATCAATTTCATTCAGTTTGTTTAATTTCTTAAACGCTTTCAGCCTATAGCTTAATCAGCCACAATATTTCAGTATTATTAACTTGGGAAATAAAATATAAAATAAACAATATTATTATTATTTAATACTTTTAAAATTAAAACTATTATTATAATTTTTCACTACAACGTCATTGTCGCAAATATTTTTTGCTTTCACGTCTTCGGTGCATTATTTTTATGTAGCTGAGTTAATTTGATAAATGTATTATGCAAATTGAATAAAAATAAATGTATACAATTATAAAGTGTTAGTAATACAATATTTGTAACTATTAGAATAATTGTATTCATATGTACTATAAAATGTTAATGACGAAGAACAAGCTTTTAGGTATACACTTCCAAATAATTTTGTTCTTTTATAATTAGCAGAACATAGAATGTAAATGTGATTGTGATAATCAAAAAATAAATAAAATCCAATTAATATTTTTTTAATTTTGTGTATTATATTTTAGGAACATTGACCGCAATGTAGCTATAGAAACAGTACGGAGTGCATTAAAAAGTGGAATCAACTATGTAGATACTGCACCATTTTATGGCGAAGGTCAAAGCGAAATATTGTTGGGTGAAGCATTGAAAGGAATTCCTAGAGAATCATACTATTTGGCGACCAAAATTGGCCGTTATGGGCGAATGCATTATGATTATACAGCTAAAAAGACAAGAGAAAGTGTTGAAAATAGTTTAAAAATTTTGGGGATTGATTATATCGATGTTATTCAAATTCACGACATTGAGTTCGATCCAACAATCGACGTTGTAATTAATGAAGCTTTACCTGCATTAGAACAACTCAAGAAAGAGGGAAAAGTTCGTTATATTGGAGTTAGTGCATATCCAATAGGAATTTTAAAAGAATGCATTTCAAGAGCCGGACCAGGTCGTTTTGATGTAAGTGTAAAATGATTTCTCAATTTGGTTCTCAAATTTTTGAACAATTACAGCTTTGATAAAATATTTTCAGACTGTCTTAAGCTACTCACGCTACACCTTATTAGATGAAACATTAAGAGATTATATTCCTTTTTTCAAACAACAAAAATTAGCTATTATAAATGCAGCTGTTCATTCTATTGGTTTGCTATCAAACAATGGACCACAACCGTGGCATCCAGCATCAGAAGATCTCAGAAATCAATGCAAAGAAGCTGCTAAAATATGTAAAGATGCAGGAATTGAACTTGGAAAATTAGCTTTGTATTATGCCGATCAATATGAAGACACTGACATTTGCTTAGTTGGCATGGCAACACCGGATTTATTAGCTATCAATTTGGATGCCATAACTCAAGGATTAACACCCAAAGAAATGGAAATTATGAAGTTGTTAAAAGAGAAGTATGTTTTTTTTTAATTATAAAAATCAAGATGAGGGTAGAAAAAATGCATGGAAATTTATCTCCATTCCTTTGTTCAATAATCGTCAGTTGAATAAATGTGCCTGACAAAATTGAGTTTACTAATTAGTTTTCTCATTTCGAAATTGATCATTCCAAAAATCATAATTTTTATTGTTTTTAGAATATTCAAAAAAGGAAATCAACATTGGGAAGGAATTGAAATCGCAGCCTATCGGGAGTATTTGAATAGCCAATCGAAGTAGAATAATTATAAATGATTTTGTTTCATAAAAACATATTTTTAATTCAAGAGTCCAGAATCCAGACATTTGAACCTTTTTTTAAAATCATTAAAAAATATGTTTATAAATTAAAGTGTGCAATTTATTTTATTAAAAAATAAAAAAATCTTAAAAAATATTTTATATCTGTTTCTTTTACTAGTGAACTTTTATTTATTTTATTTTGACTTAGTATTCTCTTTTAAATATCGTCTGTTTAGTTGAAAGTTAATAATAACTTTTATAAAATTAACTTGATGAAAATTTATGATAAAGTTCGGTTTTTTGTGTAATGATAAATGCTTTAACTGTAATGATAGAGATCTTGCATTCAAGAATAATATTAGGATTAAGTTTTTTTATTTCGAAAAAATAATAAGATATATAATATAATATTATATATCGCACACCCCTTTCGAGTGTATTGTAAGTCGACTTACAACCTAATCGAACTATATAAAAACTAAAAAGATTATTTGGCAACTCATCAACCCTAAAAATATGGTATTCCTGCGACACCTCCCTCAAAAGTTATGAACCAAAAACCACTTACAATATTGGACCTTTTCTTCAAAAAGTCCGATCTATTATGTTGTAAGTATACTTACAATATACTGGCAACTAAAATTTAAAGTAGAATGTATTGTAAGTCAACATACAATATTAATGATCGGAATACATTATACATTTAATTTTGTAAGTCTTCTTACGATAGAATAAGCTTGTATTTTCCAGAACTAGTCATATTGTATGTATTAGTTACAACATTTTTAAATAAATGAAAAATATTTAAGCAATGTTGTAAGTATAACTTACAACATCAAGTACAAAAGAGTGTTCAATCAACAATGTTGTAAGCCTACTTGCCATTTTTAATTTTGCACATATTTTTGATAATGTGGTTGTAAGACGACATACAACAACTTAGTGCTATCTTGCCCAATCTAGTATGTTATTTTATCCCACTACTTTTTTTTTCACCAAAATTGTTAAATGTATATAAATATGTTTCTTAAGTGCTCTTTTCCCCGCTTTTTAAGTGTAAAAACATAATTCTATCTATAACAAAACGGAAGAAAGAAGCAAAAGAAAATATAAAATCTTTAAAATGCTCTCCTGAAAAGTTGCATTTTTGACTTACAATATACTCGATTGTGATGTACGATATATTTAGTATAATTTATGAATGCTTTTGGAATTAAATTTACATAGATACAGAACATAAAATTATAATGCAGTAATTTAAATCAATAATTAATCGATCATAAAAAAAATATATTTTTTGGACAAAACAGTGATCATGCGCATTTAATAAAATTTTTAATATATAATTTTTTTAATCAAATTTCTTAAGAATTTTAATTTATCTAAAAAAATTAATCTAACACATTTTGTAAAGCATAACCTGAAATTAGGGATTTTGATTTAAAATTTCTTATTCAAAAAATAAGTAAAAAAATTATTAAATAGTATGTTTTTATTTCTCAAAAATATCATTGTAAAATCATAAAAAGTTTCTTAGCTCAATGCTAATGGTATGTATATTTTCTGAAATTATGTTTATTAAATTCGAAATAAATTTTATGGAATTCACTTATTTTTCCAACAAAATTTATAAAAAAAAACTTTTATGTCTAGATAGATTAATCAATAAGTTTAATGTTCAAATTTAAAATATCAAATCTCCAAAGCTTTCAAAACCCGATAATGGTCTATGTTGGTTTTGTTGTTGATTTTTTTTTCTAGCAATAATAATATCATTAAGTTCATGAATAATACCATTACTAGCAATAATATCACATTTAGTAACACCAGCGTTTTCAATTTTTGGTCTACGATCACGACTTATTCTTAAACTTCCATGATTAATATTTTCAATAGTTCGAACAAATGGCCAATTTGTTGGAATGATACCTGCACAACAGACGACATCATTAACAATATGTGTTTTAACAAAGTCTTCTAATTCAGTTTGATTTTCAGACAATTTTTCAAACCATTCACCTGATTCGTCGAAAACATCATTTTTAGGTACTAAAATGGTATAACTTTGTGTTTTATCTTCTAACAAGTTAGTAAGATTAGCCAATTTTAAGAGCTCAACAAATTTACTGTAATTTGGATTTGCTTCTAATGTTTCTAAAAGATTCTAAAAAATAAAATTATTATTTTAAAAACGTTAAACTGTTTTTTTTTTGTTTCGTGAATAAAAATGCTACTTACTATTTTCGGTGGTGTTAAGACTTTATCAACTTGATGCAATACTGACCCACAGCTTTCATCATCGAAATGCATCAAACGAGCACAGTTAACAGTTGCTCTATTCATAACATTAGTGAAAACAGAATGAGTGGAATATAAATTGATTCGTAGTTCTTGTCCAGATTTACTTTTAATCATTTTTTCTGATAAATCGCAAGTTTTTGTCATTGGTTCAACTATATGGTAACCCAAAAATTCTTTCAATTCATCATTACCTTTAAGCTGTTCAGGAGTTTCTTCTAATTTCTGTTTCCATTCACTTCCGTCAAATGCTTTATCTGTTGGAATAAAGAAAGTTACATTTCCATAATCATCAAATTCGTCCTGCAATTCAGCAGCTTCTATTAAATTTTTAAAAATGGTCAAATTCTTCTTCTCAAGCATTGAACTGATGGGTAATGCAGATTCAGTAGGCATGATGGTATCTAAAACGTGGACAACTCCATTTGTTCCCATTATATCTGATTCTATTATTTTAGCTTCACCATTAACAAAAATATCTTGAATTCCAGTTAAGTCAGAAATTTCATTTTCTGTTGATTTTTCACCATCCTTTGATTGGCTGGCTCGTTCAAATCGCATTGGTTCGCCGAGTAAATTGTATGCAGTGGTTTTTGCTTCAGTTACAACAGCGACTGAACAAAATGTCAAGTCGAGAATATGATTTTTAAGAATATCTGAAAAAAACATTTTTAAAATTCATCATCAAAAACATTAATTTATTAGGACAATAAAGTCGTAAGTTGAATTATTTTATTATTGAATAGAATAGTCGATGCGTTTATTCGAAATAAGACATATTTATCTGTGTACCAATAAGGAGGTACATATGTATATTAGAACGTTTACTTTCAAATGTACCTCTTGTTGCTGTCAA
The DNA here is from genome assembly GCA_964007475.1 of Hybos culiciformis. Classification (NCBI taxonomy): domain Eukaryota; kingdom Metazoa; phylum Arthropoda; class Insecta; order Diptera; family Hybotidae; genus Hybos; species Hybos culiciformis. The sequence goes on from OZ023273.1 coordinate 18,848,484, forward strand.
GTTTTATTCAAAAATTATATTAGATTTATTCTATTTTATTATAATTTAATTGAATATCATAATTTCAAGGTTGTTTGAAATATCAAAATTTATAAGAAAAAAATGTGAATATCAGGTCTGTTTAATTATTATCTAATTATTTATTCTAAAGTGTTGTTCATATGTATTCGCGTAGTCATGATGTAATTTTAATGAAATAATTGTACCATTGTTTATAAGTAAAATTAAATTAAATAAAATCAGCTTGAAAATTATTGAATCATAGATGAAGTATTATTAAGCTTCAATTTTTCAATTTAAACCTTTTTATGTTTTATTTATATGTATTTAAAAATAGTAAATATGTCAACTTCAAAGTAGGTATCTTGAACAAAATAAGAAAAAATTCTGTCTAAATTATTACTCCTACCCATGCGCTGCGCTGTGAATATTTAATCATTGGCTTAGAATACTAAAAAGATTATCAGTTTCATACAAAATTTTTTTCGTATTTTTATTTGAAGGTAAAACAAAATATAATACATGATAACTATCAATATATGGAAAGAGTTTTATTTCGTTTTACTAACTCATTCAAACAGAAATACCAAAAACGTGCAAAAAAATTTTGTGTGAAGTTGACAATCATTGTGTATATTCTTAATCAAATAAATATGCATTTTCATCTTTATACCTTAATGTCTGAATTATTTTTCTGAACTTATTCATCAACAATTTGACCAAAATATCAAGATATTTTTATCAATACTCAGAAAAATTTTCGAAGACGGTGAGAAAAATTTCGGATCGAAATATATTGAGAATAACAGCTCCAATCCCAATAATAATATATTACATTTAAAATAAATATTGAAATGACGGATCTAATATTGTTTATATATATTATTTTTTTAATGAACACGAATTAATTTGATCATCTTTTATGAATATTAAAAGAAAAAAAAAAAACTAAACAATCGATATTTTTTTGCAGGTAACCAAAATTATTTTATTATTGTTAATTTTTTTTAATCCCAAATAAGAAAAAATCGTAAACCAAAGATGTACTTAATACAATTATCGTGATTGGTGTGAATTCCAAATGTGGAATAAATTCAGAGTGCCCTTAAATGTTACAAGAGTCAAATTTGTATTTCGAATAATGATTGTATTTAATATGTATAAAAATGCTTCTTTCGTCACGAAGGTTGAAAATGTAATACTATCAAAAAAATTATAATTCTATTGATTTAGTTAAAAAAGATTTGAACTAAAAATTTAAAGATATTGTGTTACGATAATGTATTGATAAAACGAATGTCATTCCTAGGAATAATTTTTGTTTCTAGCATAAATAATAACTTACTTGCCGCACAACCTTTGCCCTCTTTCAATGTGCGTCTTAAGTGTTTATCTAGTTTTTGGAAAGCTTGATCTGTTGGAGCTAAAATAGTCAAAGGCTTATCGCCAGTTAGTAATTGATCCATTTTAGTTTTTTCTAAAATTGCTCTTAACACAGTCATATCTTGGCGATCTTTTATTATGTCCATAATATTCATTTTAACTGGAGTCAATACTTTATCAACAACATGAATCATTCCATTTGTAGCTGCTTTATTAGTTTTAACAATGGGTGCACAATTAGCGGTATATCTGAAAGGACTTTCTCCTGCTTGATGAGCACCTGATGGACGCGGGAATATATTAATACGAATTGTTGAATTTTCGTAATAAGTTTTAAGTAAATCCTCATTACGGACATCTTCCATATTAATATATCCGTTAACCATATGATTTAGAGCTAAATCTTTTGTGCTATAACCACCACTAGTTGTTGATGATGTTTCACTAGCTTGCCGACGTGTCCGAGATAAAGGTAACACAACTAAATTCTGTAAAAAATATTAAAATATAAAAAAATACATTTAATTCCTTTAATAGTTGCTCACATTTTCGAACATTTGTTCAGAAAAATCAGTAAAGGCTGTATCAGTGGGCAAGAATAATGTAACATTTGACGACAATTTTTCATCTAATCCATTATTTTTAGCACTTTTTACAAATTCCTTAGCTCCCATTTCTTCAGCAGTATCAATAATAGGTTTTAAGTCCTGTTTTTCACATGCTACTGTTACATCATTATTGCTTGGCCGTGCGGAACCGTGACAACATTGTCTGCTAATTGTCAACGTTTTCTTCTTTCCATTGCGGTTGTAGACTTGTTTACAAACATGTTTATGTGGTTGTTCAACACAAGAATTCAATGAAAATTGGAAACCACTGAAGAATTGTGCAACTGGTGATTGTGTTTGTTGAATTTCGATGTCTTCAACATCAGTCGATGAATCTTTTTTATCTTTTTTCTCAGTATCGTCATCTTCGTTTTCAATTCGTTCGGTGCAAACGTTTGGGCTGAAAAAACAATTTATTTTAATAATAATATAATATATATAATGCATACGTTTTCTGTTTAATATTAAATCTAATAATGTATACGATCAAGTAAGTGTAAAAATAACGTATAAAAGATGACACAGGCTAGTTCAAATACTTAAAATACTGATCAATATAATGTTGTTGACAGTATCATCAACCTGATTAAAAAACAAACATCGAATAATTTTGATATTTTGTGGGAGTGGATACAAATTGTTTGAGAGGTTCCGAAGTGAGCGTTGAAAGATTTTTGGATGATGTTAAAAGACAAGTTTTTCAATATGACCTATACACCTCTAGCGAAACTTTCAACTGTTGGAAGATTAGTTGAATAAACATTGTACTTGTCTAAAACATGTTTTAATATGTACATATTTTGGCTTTTGAAAATAAAAAAAATATGTTTTTTCCAATGTATAGTACCAAACTATATTGCGTAAAACTTCTGAAATCTTATTATTTACATACATATCTATATTACTTACTTACATACAATATGTACAGTATGTTATATGTAATTGCAATTTTGTTTTGCACCATATCTAATAAAGAATTGATGGTTTAATGTACATAATATGATATGGCTTTTTGAATAAAAACAATATCTGATTATTCATTTTGTTAATTTGTTTAAGAGTTGCTCTATATTATTGTTTCTATATATTACACTTGTTATATCTTATTATTGTTTTTATTATACCTACTGGTATTCTCTTTTGCGAGTAACTTTTTCCACAGTTGAACCGAATACAAAAATAAGAAGAATGTAATAATATAATATGTAAGTACGTATATTTATAAATAATAAATTATAATATTTCTCTTTTTTTTTGTAATTTTTTTTTAATAGTTTTCCTATTCAATTAACACGTCTTTTAGGTTACCTAGTTTCTTGCCATATAAAAATAAATAAATTGTATCTACAAACTTTGTCGAAAAAAAAAAATGAAATTATCGTTTGTTGTAGTTTTGTGAAACAATTTCATATTGTAAATTTTCCATGATTTTATATTTTCTCATTATTTTTCTATTTTATTTTATTATTTAAAAGAAAAAAGAATACGAAATAAAAATAACAATAATATTATTTAGAAAAATCATTCAAATTAAAAATAATAGAAAAATAATGTAAAAAGTAGGTATAACTACTTTGTATGTAATAATTCAACTTGTTTAGTGGAAAATTTAGTTTATTACAAGTAAAATTAAGTTTTTTATCGAAACTATATAGAATCAGTATTTATATTGCAGTTGGGTTGGAAATTTTCATAATAAATTTGTTTTCAAACTGTGTAACATAGAAAAAAAACTTTTATGCTTACTAATATTTCTTAATTTTGATCCCTTTAAAGCAGATTTTTAAATGTTTAAAATTAATAATTTATTAATATCATATATAAATTTAAGTTATGTTTTCTTGTATTTTATATGCCTGTCATATGTATAAATATTCAGTTAAATGCAATAAATTGCAATAAATTATAATTCAATAATTTTTCAAAAATATAGCAAAAAGTTCATAAGTCTTTATAATGAAAACTCGACTTTTGCCACTTAAAAAGAAAAACATGAAAATAATACATTATCAGCTGTAGATTTCATATAAAAATACTTTGTGTTATTTTTCTTTGTCCCATCTTTTTATCAATTATGTATTTTTAATTAAAAGACATTTATACGGGTTCAAGAACAATAATATTTTTGTATAGCTTTAAGGCCTTTGCGTACAATTCCGCATATTGATAAGGAAAAAATATAGAAACTAAAATCCAATCGAACTATGAATTATGAATATTATTCTGTCGAAGACATAACAAAGAAAAAAGTACTTTATTCACATTATAAATATTATTATAAAATTAATCATGAATAGATGAATACATGTACCTATGTTTGATTGTTACTAAACTTCTTTATTTCCGCGCATTACAGGTATAATATAAAATTTGACCAAAATTTTGGTGTTCCAAAATTATAGTTTATATTGTATTTTCTATTAAAAAAAATATTTGCCCACAAAATAACGTTCTGAAATTTTTCTGCCGAATTTCGCATTAATTTAAAAAAAAAAAAGTATACATATAGTAAAAAAAAGCAGGAATTCGAGCTATGTTTCTTTGCTACGGTTCTATAATTAAACTATTTTTTTAAACAAAATTATAAAAAAAAATATATCTGTTTTATTGGAGAGCAATTAATTCATAATTAATTCTATTATACAAATAATATCTAGTAATAAAATCTGTTGTAGAAAAAGTATAAGAGGTACTCGTTATTAAAATTATTATATAATATAAGAATTAGCATAACTGGAATATTATATGTTCATTACATATATATATATTTATAAACCTAGGGTGTGCAGCAATTTTTATATTATTCTTATATTGTTCTTCTAAATATATTATTGAGTATCTTATTCTTCCGAGAGTTTTTATAATTAGGATTTGAAAAAACACTGTCGGTCGACTCGACGCAGCGTCAATAAAAGCATAAGAGATTATTTATTATAATTATATTATAAATTATATATTTATAATAAGTACATCAATCTATATATTTTTTTTGTAAATATCTAATATATATGGAAATATGAAGTTTTGAAGAGAAAATATTATAATTAAGTATTTATGTCATATCATTATGCTTTCATAATCCAATTTTCCACATTATCGGTTGTGGGTCTGAATAAATTACAAAATATTTTATGCCTCATTTCATTTTAAATTGAACTATACTTACCTATGGGAAATTTTAATTAAAAAGTTAATATCATATTTGTGTTTTAAAAACAAATGCTTTGTTTTCCAAAAGCAGAAGATATTTTCATTTAATGATATTTACAAAAAAAATTGTTAACTCAGTTTAATTTAAATAGATTTGTACTTTTAAGTATAATATTTTGATGATGTTAAAAAGTGAAAAATTTGTTAAATATATATTTAGGAAAATGTTTTTTTTTGTTGTTATTAGGAAATTTAATGAAGTGAAGTAAATTTTTAGTAGATATTTCTGTAATTTCGATCATGAATAATTTAATTATGTCAACTTCAAAATTATTTTCTCTAAGCATTAGAACGAATAAATTAAGAAGAAAATCAACATTCCACAAAAACGATTATTTTGGTAAATAGAAAATTCTAAACGATTTATAAAATTTTTATAAATTATCGAACCACAAACCTTTAATTTTCTATGATAAAAAAGAATTTTGATATACCTACATTGTAAAAATTTATAGGACTTACGTATAAATTTATACACGATCTTTATACACCATGAAATTGAAAGTATTGCATTGTGGGTATAAAAATGTTGCAATTCTTAACGTCATGGTTAAATGAAATTGAAAATGCATTGTTTCGAAGATGCAATTGGAAGAATATAAACAGTAAAACAATTTAAAAAAGTAAGTTTATTCTGTGATCATGTTCCCCCATTTTTTTTTTAAATTTCTGTTTAGATGTTTTTTGCACATCAATGAGTTTACTTTTCCCAAATCCGTTAATAAAAATCAGTTTATATAATGTTAATGGGTAATAATAAAAATTTAAATAAAATTTAATTTACAGCATACAAATATACATAGTTTAATATATATAAAATTATTTAAAACTTTTCATAAAATAGGAAAATAATGCAAAAAATCACGGATTGCAAACAGAAATAGAAAAAAAATCATTAAAAATCATATGGTCAAAACACCTGCGTTTAGTCATCAACCCCTTATTGTACTAAAATTCTTGTCAAACTTACGGATATTATATTCAGCTTTAAATACTTATAAAATACATCCATTCTATATGTTGGAGCGTTAGTTAGTGCAATGAACTATAAAATTCATCATTTTAAAAAGTATTAAAATTGTACATACACATTACACATATTGTAAATATATATGTATATGTATATTACCTACAATATGCATATTTAATTGAGGAAATTGTTTAATGATCTTCTAAATAGATGGAATTTTTTTTTTTTCAATTTCATTTATTTTTTTTTTATTTCTTTATATTTATGAAATTTTCTTTCAGGTATGCAATAAAATAAATAAATAAATTTGTCGCGCCACTTAAATAGAAATATTTAATGTGACATTTAAATTACACTGTATTAGTTTTAATTAATATGAACTTTTTGGCTTTGAAAAGTTAATGACAAGAGTGATTTAGTTTAAAGTTTAGTTTAAAATATTAAAAATTAAAAATTATGGAACAGTTAAATCAATTATTAAAATATAAAAATAAATATTTTATTATATGACACATTTTAGTTGCTATTCGTTCGACGTGTAAACATTATTTGGAAGTTTAAAGTAACCTGTATCTGAACCATTGCAAAAATATTATCAAATACATCAAAATAATTGACAATGACAAGAATTAAATTCGAACTAGGTATATACATATTTTTCTTAAAGAAATAATAGAAATGGAAATTTAAAAAAATTTATTGAATACTTGAAATTTGGAAGTTGTTTTTTCTAATTTAAACTCGGTCCCTGAAACAGTATTTTTAGTAGAAAAATTTCCTGTTTTGACAAAAATAGTACCAATGTTTTATTATAGTTTTATGAATTTTTTTTGCAAAACTTTCTTTATTTAATATTGAAATTACTCACTAAATAAGTACCTATGTATAATATGAAACTATTTAATTAAGTAAATAAATTTAATTTAGTAAACACTTGGGGAATATTATGAAACAAATTGTTATTAAATTGCGATTTTTTGTGTACATATTTATAACTAAAGGTCGAGGCGGGTCATATCAATACAGAATTTATGTATATTTTGATTGTTGTTTTTGAAAATATTAAATAAATGGTTTATATTATTTTGAAATTTTTTTTTTATTTACAAAGTTAAAATATAATTCATGCAATTTTTACATAAACAAGTAATCAGATATAAACATTCAATACATTAGAAATTTTGATTAGAAATTTTCTCAGAACAATTTTATTATATCCAATTAAGAATTTTTTTGTTCAAAATTATTCATATATTTATAAAACGGTGAAATATACTTACAATACTGCTCTATCCCAATAATTTTAGGATGACGAGCTTAACATTCTACCTAGAATATTACTGTCTTAAGATTTAACAGTTTACAACGGAATATGTGTAGTATATAATATAAGAACATAAAACAACAAATGCTTTTTTTGAAGAAATATTCGAGTACTTTTTTACTTGATGAATCTAGGTACCTATATATTTACTTTTTTTTAATATGTCAAATTCTTAACTTAATGTAAAATCTTAAAATAAAATATAGCTTACCCTTTCCACCATGGTTCACGTCGTTTACCATTAAAACCAGCAAAGTCACCAAATGTTGAAAATAATGGATGATTATCGAAAAATGGTATTGAATGTTGGAAAAAGAAACTTGTATCTGGTTTATGTGGCACATCCGATGTTATAACATCAACTTCTATTAGAATGGAAAACAAATTAGGTTTACGTTATAATTTTTTTTAGTTATATGAATAAAATTATATTAGATTTTGATTTTTAATTGTAAATTCAGAAACTTGATATGTTTTTAATACAATTAAAGGCTAATTTACACGAAGAAAATTTACTGCCATAAAAAAGCGAGAGAGTTTATTTAAATTTCGCGTATGTTAGTTGAATGTTTTATAGTTAAATAACTTTGCTTGATTTAAAAATTAATACCTATTTTTGACTTACAAAATTTGTTTTTATTATACATAATAATTTAATAATATAATTTTCATTTAAATAATTTAAAATTTCTAATTAAATAATAAAAAAGGAACAACAAATTGAAATAAATTTTAGAACAAGAGCTTGTTTGTATTCTAGTATAATAGTCTTTAACTCTATATATAATATAATAAAAGATAATATAATGTACTATAATATACTTCAATAATTTATTTCATAAAATCATTTACATAGAAAAAAAAATTAAAAACTTATATGATTAGGGTCAAATCAGAGGAAAAACCCCGGCATTTGCTAAACTTACCAAATGGTTCTTGATTTCCTTCAGCTGTTGATCCTGCAGCAGATGCTATAACACTTCCACCACCGTTATTGACAGCTGTCGATGTAATTTTTATATCATCTTCATCTGCACTTGGAAAGTCTTCTCTAAAAGTAGGATGTAAATTTCGATTAAAATGAAAGTCACCACGACCGGGTGGCCAAAAATCTACTGATGATGATACTAAATCTACTGGCGGTACTATGTCATTGCGTCGTCCTAATAATGGAATTTGTGGTGCTATAACTGAATGATAGGAAGGATATGGTTGCGGTGCAAAATTTCCTCTCCAAGCATCAAAAAATGGTGTGTAAGAGTTTGATGGAGCAGTTCTATGATTTATGTTTTTGTTTTGGTTTTATTTTGTTTTCAGTTTAAATTGTTTGTTCGTTTTTCAAATATTTAATGCGCAAAACATAAAAAATGCAAAAATAAAAAAATTATCATTAACCATTGAAGAGATAAAATTTGAACGCAATCGGAAAAATGAAATGAATTAATCTAAAATTCTAACAGATAATGTTTTTTTTTTATAATTTAATTTCTAATTTGATGAATGAAATCATGCAGACGAAGAAAGTTACGAAATTTCAATATTGTGTAAATTTTGTTCTTGAAATTTTTATTTTACGTACCTATTTATAATTTTTAAATCATAAAAAAATTCATGAATTAAAATAACTGATTGTTAATGATAAGCTCAATAATGCAAAGGACTAATATGTGAAAAATGAATTAAAATGCTTACATAACCTCAAAATATCAAAAACTATTTTTAAATATCGACATAGCTTTATAAAATCCAACGAAGCCGATATATTTCAAAAATTAGAAAAATGTTGTACATGCAACTCATCTTTCTCGATCAAGAAGTTATTTTGGGTTATAAAATCTGGATGACTCATCATATCTCTATAGTCTATCAGTGGTGCCCAAACTACGGCCCGCGCGCCACATACGGCCCGCTTAGCATTTTTATCTGGCCCGTTTTGAATTTTATGATTAATACATATCATAAAATTATATTTCTTTTTAAGAATTTAAAAAAAATATAAAATAAAAGTTTTCTTAAAATTTGTTTATATTTGATTTTTATTTCGTACAGTAATAATTAAACAGGAAAAAAATATTTTCTTTTTTCTAGTTTTACAGACTCGAGATACTTTCCCAAAAAATATATATATGGACACACATAGTTGTGAAGTATATTTTTCACTGAATCTTGGTGAACTAAAATCACCGGAATGAACAAGAAGCGTAAAGTTCATAATACATTTTTTTTTTAATGTTTTCAATAAATTTTTTTAAAAATCTAAATATGTCATTATTTGTTATATGTAGGGCTAAGTTGAAAGAATGATTTATTAATATTTGGCCCCAAACCCTCTGATTTTTTTTAAATGGCCCGTGGCTATAAAAGATTGGGCACCACTATATTCTATACATATAGCTTTAATAATAAAATAGTATTATTTTTGTTCTAACTCTAACAACATCTCTAAAATATTTTCAGGTTAAATTTTTATAAATTTTATAATTATATATGCCCCATTTAATCTATTATATTTAGATACAAATAACAAAATAAACGAATTTTAAGTTTATTTATTCTAAAGAATGACCTTTCGCTTACAAATTAATAAAAACTGAAACCATGAACGAGTTTAAAAACCTCCATTTATTACTTCGTGAACATTTCACTTCCTAAATTAAATATAATGTTTGTGTAAACATAATGTAAGTGTTAAACTAAAAAAAAATTCAAATTATAATACTTGAAAGGTAAGACGGATTTATAGAATGATTTGGAAGTTTTTTCAAAACTCAACTTTTTAGATGTAGAGGCTCAATACTACTAATATTACTTTAAATAAACTAGGAAAGATAGGATCAAGAATTTATTACAATTGAAAGCAGAAGCCCTATCTCAAGCATTATATGAACATTTTGTGTGGTTTATTACATTGTGACTCAGAATTGGTTTATTAAAGCATTTAAAATATTTATCTATTTATATACATTGAACGTACATAAACTTTAACATATTTTTTATACTAAAATACAAAAAAAATTCGTTTTTAAAAATAATAATATAATATATAATATACAATATAAGATGTACATATATCATATTTTTATATAAGTGAATTACATAAAATAAACAAAAATTTGTGAAATGAAGGTTCGCACACAAAAGCAAAGATTGTAAATGAACATACATCTAATGTGACTACCGTAGCGTTGCATTACATTTTCAAACATGAAAAGATTATAACAAATTTATAATTTTTTTATATTACTTCAAATAAGTATGGAGCGTACAATATATAATGTGTATATGTAATAGATTTTTTTTTATACCGTAATACCTTTTACCCTAAAAATTATAAAATCGTATTATGAACTCTTTTCCATGAAATTGGTTTAAACTATACCTATATTTTTTTGATAAACTATTTAATTTTTCCTTTAACATCATTTTATTAGGAAGATACCTGATGCGTAATATCAAAAAGATATTCGTGCTCTTTGCTGAATTAGACCAGGTAAAATATATCTTTCTTTTGGAATTCATATATAAGAAGGTAACTAAATTCAAAAAAAACTAAAATGATTAACTTATATATATTAAATTAATTTTTCACGATTTTGACAATTATTTTTTAATTTATTTTTATTTTGTTATCTCTTTTAAAATAGTTGAAACTTAACTATTTCATATAGCAAAAATTCTCTGTTGTTTGAAAGTACCAAATATATCGAAAAATGTTCATCTAGTGAAGTGAAATTTGAAAAAGCTAAGATGGATTGTTAAGATCATTGACCTAAAACCGTGCCTAAAACCTATGTAAGTTTTACATATATATGAATGTTAAAGAAATTCAAAAATGATGAATTTAATTTTACATGAATTGTTGATGTATCTCCTATTCGATTTGTATAACAACATTAGATATAGTGATTTTTTATCCATTGAGTTAAAAATTGAGCTTTAAATTACTATTAGAAACTTGATTACGCATATTAATAAAATTTTAAAAATAAACAAAAACTTCTAGAGAAAATATGTACATATATGTAATTAATCACTTTGAGACGTGATTTAAGATCGAAAAGCGTACACGAAATAGCATAGGAGTTGAAATAAAAATGTCATAAAATAAATTTAATGCAAATTTTTATTTATTATTGAAACATGGTATAGAATTTTTAATTTTGTGACATATTTTTAATATGTTCTTAATAATTAATGATTAATCATAAAGTATAATAATAATAATCAGGGAGTACAAACAAAAAATAAGGAAAAGGAATAATTCATAATCTAATTTTTGAGATAATGTTAAAATATATATATAGAACAGTACTCTAGAAATGAAGTATAAAGAGAAAATTTATGCTTAAAATATATGCGGAATATTTTTCAATTTTTCAAATATCGATCTCAATTCTTATACAATGCTCCCAGTCAAGTCCTTAAGACAATCGGGGCTAAACTTTTTTTGTTCAAATAACATCAACCCATAATCCAATTTTTCACGGAAATCCATTTTCAACCCCCAGTCCGAACCCTTGGACTCAATTTATTCTTTCTCTTCTCGGCAGCTATCTTTCAACTTCATATTTTCATCAGAAGTCATATTTATATCAATGGGAAAGTTTCTTCTTCTAGCTTGGATTACGGATTACGCATATTTTGGCATTTAAACTATCGAAATTTGTCTAATGGTTTCATAGTTGTAAGCGAACAGAGGGGCCGACAGAAAGTGAAAATAAATAGTTCGTTTTTAATTTTTGATGGAAGCGGGCTAAATAAGGAATTTTTAAATTAAGGGAAATTATATATTATTATCTTACATTACATTATGTACATAAATTATCTGAACTTATTGTATTTATTATTTATTAAAGTTTATCTCATTGACACTCTACAGATTTTTTTTATAAAAGTTGCAATAATGGATAGTATTATATTATAATAACTGTTAATATTAAAAATTCGCAAAACAAATAAATAAATAAATAGAAAAATAAACATCAAAAATGCTAATTATCTCAGAACAGAATCTTCATACAATCTTAATACAATATACCTAAGATAATAATAAGTAATAAGTAACGTGTTAATTAATAATGGCTAATGGAAAATAGTGAAACATTTTAGTTAATTAACAATACCATTCTTTTTTTTTTTTACCTTCACGTTCAATGCATACATATATAATGTACAAATATGTTCCTACTGAATATTATGAAAATATTTTTATAATTGCTTTTGAAAAAGGTTATTATTATCTACCATAACTTTAAGAATATAATCTGGGATGCATTAATTTCTGATTAAGCAAATAAATATTTTTTAAAGTTTTAAATAAGTTAAATCAATATGTAAATTTTGTTAAAAAAAAAAAAACTATTATCTTAGCCTTGGCTTTGCTATTATGGGCAAAAAATTTCGTAAGTACGTTTTTAAATTCCTATAAAACATTTTATTTCATTGCAAAATGATATAAAAAAAATTAGATTTTCTTTTAAAAAATATTTATACTTTAGTTCACTGTTCATTCTTGCTTAATTGGTAATTTTTTGAAAAAAATAATTTTCGCAATTATTAATTTCATAATGATATTTCAATGAATGTTCATACAAAAAAAAATTATCCTCTTTCGAGCTCTGCTCGCCTACGAAAGTTAAATATAAATATTTATTATGAAGTAAAAAAATAAATAAAGAAAAATAACTAATAAAATAACGTAGAAATAATTATTAAGAAATATAAGGAAAATGAAATACTATTTTATTTTGAGGTCAAAAAACTTAAAAGTCTCAACTTTTGGTTATTTTCAGTTTATTATTATAAAAAAAATAATAATGCAAAGTTATCTTCAAAAAACATGATACGCAATTTTTTTTTCATTGTGATTATAATTCAACATAACGAAAAATTTTAAAGAAGATAGATAGATTCTATACAATATTAAAAAAACGAAATAAGCTCTGAATTTGAATGATGATTTCGTATATTTTTGTAAAAAAAATGGAAATAACGATTTTGTAACCAACCTTGAAATATAAAATCACAACAAAAAGTTATTTTGTTAGCGCCACAATTTTTGCAACACGATTTTTGCATTTATTTAAAAAATTCTTCAATGTTTTTTTTTAAATTTCCAAAAATATGGATCAACAGTATATTAATTGAAAATGTGCAATATTTACGAAGTTTCTGTTTTTCTTTTTTCAAACAAATTAACTGAATAATCTAGTTAGAAGAACCTTTTTTCTGAAAATGCAATGTATAGTAAATTAAGCCCTCCTCCAAAATAGCCGGCCCGATTTTAACATCCCAAAAAATGAGATTATATGGTTCGTTGTAAAGATACACTGTAAGACAAAATTTCAGAGAAAATAGCGTTTATATTTATAGATACAAACAATTATATTTATTACTAAACAGATACATAGTTACGAACTTACGAATAATGCATTTTTACTAATCTACAAGCTTTTAAACTTATATATTGCCCATTATAATCTATAATGGAACTTGCTTTCATCTCTCGATTTCCACAGAAGTGAGAATTCGTATTATAGAGTTCGACGACGAATTTATTTATAAATTTATCGTTGGGTCATAATTTCAAATATTAATTTGTTTAATTAAAGATCTTTTTTGTCATTCAAAAATATTTTACAAGCTCCCGTTTGATGTCAGGTAGTTTTTTTTACTTTTTCTATCAAAACTACACCATATTCGTTGTCTCGACGCCATCATTTTAAAATATATTTACTATTTTATTTATAAAATTATTTTCGTGAAAAAAAAAAACCATAATTATTAATTCAATTTATTTTACTTAATTATTTATTGTTAATGAAGTCTACATTTTATGTATTGATCGATCTCTTGTTATTTTTTTGTATAATGATAAACTACAAGCATTCGATCCATATTTTTGTGAATTCAAGAAATTAATATGTTTGTACATATTAAATGTATATAAATTCGTAATAATGATTTAAATAAAAAAAAACAAACATAACGCAATCAGTGTACATAGGGATAGGGATATACACAATGTATCGATAATGAAATATAAGTCAGCTCAATAAGTTTATTCTATTGATTGATAATTGATAGTTATGTAAAGTTTATATTCAATAAAAAGTTCTAATTCAGCAATAAATTTATTATACAATTATACTGATAATCTCACACTGACAAAGTTCCTAAAAATTTTTGTAGGGTTAAATATCAACTTACAAATTTGCTGCATATTTTTTTTACTTTCTTTTAATTTCATTCGAGACTTATTTAATATTATTGCCGAATGGGAGTATTGTATTACATATCTAAACGTAAATAACTTTTCAATATCAAATTTATAATTTTTATTCTTTTAATTTCTATTACAGAGTTGCATTACACAAATTTCCTGATGAATATAAAGAATATTTTTCTCGTGGATATATTGAAAAAGCACGCTCGTGCGCCATCATATTTTTTTTTATCGAGCACAGGTTTTATACATTTTTTTACTAACTGAATAGTAAGGTGATGCACCATGCAATTTCTTATAAATTTTGAAATTAGATTATTTTTTTTGTATGCAGTTTATATGTTAATTTACAAAATATTCAAGGTTTATTTTTGTGAAAAAAAAACAACAAAAAAGTAAAAAATTAGTATAAAATAAAAAAATTTTATCGTTTATTGAAATTATACCGTGCAAAACATAATTTGAAGTTGAAAATAAAGGAAAATGTTTTTACAAATAAATTTTTTTTTTTTTTTTTTTCAAAATAACAACGTGTAAAAGTAATGAAGAAAGATTATGGATGAGATCATGGAATCTGAATATATAGGAGCACCAAAATATACATGCTTATAATTTATATATGTATATTTAGAGATGAACACAAAAACATAGCACATTTTTATAAAAAATTAAATAAAATTATAATAAAAAATAAAATTAAGCACAAAGCACCACAATTACTGTTAAATGAGTTTTTTAAATTAAAAAAATAAATACCTACATTTATAAACGTAAAATATTAAGTATAGTACTTAGACCTTATAAAACTTGTTATTTAATGTATTTTAAATTTTACTGATTTTTATGAATTTTTTCAGGTCTAAGTACCAAATAATATAGTTATAATTATTTTGGATTGTTTTGAAAATATTCACAGTTTATTATTTAATGAGCTAGAACAGGTACATATTACGTACCTGATATCTTAGTAATTTGAGAACTTAAACGCAAAACAAACTCATCATTGCTATCTATTTATTGCATTCTTTGTCAAGTGAGAAAATCTCAATTGTAAATTAACATTCCAAAAAAGGAGATTTTTCTAGTTAATCTATGCGACTTTCGAAAAGAGTTCGAACATTCTAATCTTCCGTCTATTAATTTTCGCCTTTTTTTAGCCTTTTTTAGCCTTTTTTAATCAAAAAAATTAAAAATCATGACGGTTGTAACATCACAAGGCTATTGAAACTTATTTCTGGTGAAAATATTTTATCTCTAAATCTGTATTGTACATATATTATAATGATATTTATTATAAATAGGTGTATTGTATCCTACGCCATAAGCAAAAAAAATCAAAACAATCGTAAATAATTATTTTTTTAAGCATTGTATTCGCTCTGATATTATAAAGTTCTTAGCATCTTCGCCTCTAATACAAGAGAATAAAGAAATAGATATTATATTTTATTCAATAATTCTAGCGGAAAACCTTTTAAAGCAAAGATTAATTTGCAATCTTTTTTTGAGGGAATATCAATTCAAATTTCAAAATCCAATTGTTCAAACAAACTCAATCTTAGAAATTCAATTTTATCATAATCCAAATTTCACCAATTTAATACTTTCATAACTTTTTTATAAACAAAAATTTATTTTGCCAATAAGTAGATAGCTAATTTACTAAAAAAGATTAAAAAGATTAAATAATTTTCAAAGAATTTTAATCTCATGGAAAATTAAAAACAAATCAAAATCCAAATTTGGTGAAATTATTACACAAAGTTTGGATTTGGATTATAATTTATTTGGATTTTAAACATTTTGTAATTTGAATTATGAACTTTGGATTTTGAGATTTTTCGTACATACAGCAGATACTGTAATAATATACTTGTACATAATATATAAATATGTATTAATATAATTTAATATTCCTATTTATATTTTTTTAAATTTTGAAAATCAATTAAGATGTTACTTGACCCATCAAAAAACTTTGTAATATTTTATTTTGAAATTTATACAATATTAATGTAACATATTTAAATATACAACTTTAGTTACAAAGTATTCAACTGAAGCCAAATTCTATAACTAATGTCACTCAAAATTAAAAAAATACATTTTTACGTAAAAAAAAACACATTTTGTTGAGATACATTATAGTTATAAAATGTGGCCCCAGCAAATGTTTTTGATAAATCCAAATCCTTTGGTTTACAATATATGTAGCTGATATTCTTATTATCACCATTGAAATACAGAGTAGAAATAAATAGAAATTGTTTTTTTTTTAACTTGAACAAAAACAGAGGCGAATACAATGTATGTGAAAAAATAACTTAGGTAATAAAAATTTGTATAAAAAATCAAAAAAATAAAATTGTAATATTTACTCGAAAAATTCTTCACAATTAAAGCTGTTCAATATTAATAATAAGCCGACTATCAACATTAAAGGGTTCATATTTTTTCCCATCCTTATTTGAAGTAGGTATATCCAATTTTTTTTTTATCAACTGTTAAAATTGTTTTAATGTTTTTGGCCTCCTTTCACCAGAGAAAAAAATCTGTCAAAAAAATAAATATTTATATACTTATATCTTATGAATAAATATTGAACTCTTTTCTTTATTTAAATCCAAAATATAAATATCACAGTCAATTTAAAATTTCTTTTCTTTTTTTGATGCAAAAAACAATTTTTTTTGCCAGATTTAAAAAACTTTTTCTTCAAAACCAAAGTTCAAATTTTTTTTCTTATTTTATGTATATTATACATATATGCATAAAATATACTTTCAAATAATTAAATTTCTTATGCACCGTTAATGATTTTATGTATAAATATATATATAATATGTTAATCAAATAATAATCGAATAAAATATTTTAATGTGCGCTAATATAATTTCACCGCTAGCTGTTCGATTTCTAACTAAACTGGAAATAACAAAAACAGCTGGTATTTATAATGTAAATGAAGAGCGATTTTTCTGGAAAAAAAAAGAAAATAAATAAATATCTTTATTACTAAAATCTTCATAATAATATTATGTATGTGTATAGTAATATAGTTACCTCTTAATAACTATACTATATTTTTTTTTTTAAATTGAAGTGGGGACATGCGAGAATCTTTCTACAAATTAATTTTTATTTGTTGAATGAGAGTAAAAAAAAAAATACCGGTGATGACGCGATACAAATATATATTATCCAGAGATCAGTAATAAATGTAATCTGCTTAATGTGTAAGCAAGCTTGATGAAATTGAAAGAGTATAGTATGATGATTGATTATAATTTTTTTTATTTATGTATAGAAAAACAAACTCTATTTCTCCCATTTGATTTGGTTATATATGGGTACATAATGGCATGGTATCTAACTAAATTGATTCAAACGATCAGATGCAAATTATTTAATTTAAAAATATAAAAAAAATTTTCCTGAGTAAAAAATAAACTATTCTAGTGAACATGAACATTATATTATATTATTTTGAAAACCAATTGTACAATTTTTATTTTTGTTTGTTTTCTGGTCAGATCTTTTCAAAAGGGTGTAGTGTAGAGCAATGTCAATTAAAAGGGATTTACAATTAAAATTAAAATTTCATAACAACTTTTATAATTTTCACATGTCTTTTTGTTATTGTTTTTTGAAATTTCTCTAATTTGTAATATTTAAAAATTAACAAAAAAAAAAATTACTTTGGAAAATTATTAAGTTTGTAATATCATAAAAGAAATGGGGACAATTTTTAATGAGTCTCGAAATGAACACAAGACATAAGAAGTTTTTGAAATTTATTTCATTTTTAGTTGGAAAACTTTTCCTTTCAATGCGTTATTATAAGCCTTCAAATGTCGAAATTTCGATTTACTAAAACAGAGTTTCTATTTTAAAAACAATATTAAACGAATCTACATATTTAAAAACTTCCAGTCGGAGATTAACAAATGGACGTTTTATTCATTATACTTTTGGCATCAATATCACTTTGTCTTACGTCCTCATTTAAGTTAATGCAATACGATTTTCTTAAATAGACACGTAATATTAAAGCGAGTTCTCTAACTACTCTGTTCACTGAATATTCAACCTTATTTCGAATAGTAGAGGGACCAAGGACATTTTAAGAATTATTTCTGTTTTTTGTTACATTACTTCTCTCATTGTTATAAAAAAATAAGGTATAGATATAATATCTTTTTAATGTATCTATATAGTGATTGTGGAACTTGCTTTGCCCAGGACTAGAAAGAGATTCACAATATTTCGAAGGTGCCATTTAAATTTTTTTTTTTTTCTAAAATAATTGTACTTGAATTGAAATTAAATAATGAAAAATGGATTAACATTATTTACATTCAAAAATTACATAGGTTTCTTACCTGGTTTTAAACACAATAACTTTTTATACAAATATTCTTTTTTACTTTACTATAGGCACTTACGTTTTTTAATATTAATCGATATTTTAGTGCGATATTATTATTATTATTATGATAAATTTTAGTGTTTTTCATCTTTATAAAGTCTGATGTATAATTATTAGGTTTTTGTTACAATAATGTATTATTTCTTATATGTATTCCTGAAATTAATTCAACAGATTGAATTTAAAATAAAATTAGTTTAGTTATAAGCGATTTTTTTTTACTCGAAAAAAAATCTAAACTAAAACCTAAGCGCGGTCTTAAGTAATATATGTTAGAATTTTGGAGACATTTACTCAAATAGTATTCCTTAAAAAGTGCGCTTATTTATCTTAACAATCAATTTTATATATTAAGATATAAATCAAACTTTGTTTTATTTTTAAAAAAAAAAATTTTTGTTTTATTGTTTTTAGTTAGCCAAAAATGACATACGTATAAGGAAATCTATTTAAATCATAATGAAGCATTATTAATTTGTTAATCTTTTCCATTAATCAAACTAAAATCAATGTCAGTAGTGAAATAGATTTCTTACAACTTTATTTCGATTTTATTGACTGTGTGCAAATCGTTTATATTTATATACATATAATGTTTGTTGTAAGCATTAGTTAATGAATGTTTTGAAAGTTTGGGGTTTTTTTTTTTAATTAAATTTCTTTTTTTTTTGCTTTGCATTTTATTTAATTTCTTTCTCATTGACAAAATTTCTATAATGGTGATGTCTTCTTTTTTATTTTTTATTTATGTTCTTGGAACTGCTTAATTCATAATGTGTATAATCGTCTTACATTAATATAAATGTTATGACGTAAAAAATTTTGTTTCTCTATTAGAAATGCGGCAAAAAGAAACATAAACTATTTTTAATAGAAAGTTATTTATTTACACTTCACAAAAGTGTCAAGAACTTTTTAAGGGAAAAACAATCAGGTAAAATATAGGCATCATAATTCAAGTGGGATTATGAAAATATCAAAACTAAAGTAGCCTAAGTTCATGATGTTAAAAATTATCAAATTTCTAAGTGTATTCTAATTGGTCGTGAATTATTATCTATTTGTCATTTACACTTTATTATTTATATATTTGCATGCATTATAATCTGTCATCTAAGAAAATTTGTGGACACCTTTTGAACTTGATGAAATCTTTAACAATATCTTGAGATAAAGAGTTCAATAAAATATACCTTCTCATAGAGCTAGCTAATTATGGTTTCAATGAAGCTGTGTAGTGTTGTCCACGAAATTGTGATTTTCATATTATGTCTACTTTGTTTTTAATATTCTGGGTATTTTTTAAAAATAATTTAGCGAAAACTTCGTAATTAATTTTTTTTATATAAAATATACTTTCATTTTTCATATGTTTTATATTTTTTTCCATGCATTATTAATAAGAACATTTAATTACGCAATATTTTGTCGATCAATAGAATATTTTTTTTTAAATTAGCATAGTTAATTTCTTTTTATTATGTTTTCTTTTATAAATTTCAATATAATTCTTCATTTCAAGTAAAAATGTACACATTAGTACATATAATAAGTTAATATCGAATTACACTGTAAAAATGTAACGTTGATGTCAATTCCAAGATCAATTACAATATATTTATGTATCGATGTTATTCTTTGAATTTTGTAACAAAAAACCAAATTGTTTTGAAAACTTTTTTGGAAACTCTCTTCAATTTGTGAACGACATCTGATCCAAAAAAAACCAAAATATTTTTATAATATTAAGTATCGGATTTTATTCAAGACCAAAGGCTTCTGACCACAGGAACCTATAATGCAATATGAATTTTTTTTAAATATACAACATATTTTTGAGGTTTCTTTAAAAACAACACTGTGACCTTGAAGTAAATTTTTTTCTATGTTTATTTTCCTAAGACATTATAATTATTATACACAATTCTGTTTGAATTACAAAAAGCTTTGAATTTAATCTTTACTTGTCTTACGCAGAGATTAGACTGGATAGTAAACTGGATAGTAAACTGATCATTGTATGTGTTTTTTATCTGTGTTTGTAAGAAGATAGTTGATTGAGTGTCTTTTTACTATCCTGATTTCTATCAAGATTTTTATCATGTTTTAATTTTTTTGTATTAAATTTTTTTGTTTTTTTTTTTTTGAGTACAGTGATAAAAAAAAAACAAGGCATACAATTTTTTATTTTGCATGTTGAAGTAAAAAAAAAAATATTTGTTCTTTTTTTCTGACTGTGACTATCCAGTCAACTATCTTCTCAACTGTCTTGATTTAAATCCTGCTAGTAGAGAAGATAGTAAATTGACAATTAATAAAGTAATAAAATTTCACCAATACATTCAACTACTATCTTCGTCAAGATAGTAAAAAAATCCAGTCTAACCTGGGGTTTAACAAACAAATGTGAAAACAAATTTACAGATTTTAAATAATGCCTATTTTTTTAAGTTAGTTTTTTTAGTATAGTATCTACAAATAAATTGAGTTACCGTTGATAGAAGCACAAAATTATTTCATATATTTTACTTTCACTATATGTATTGTTTTTCTCGTTTTTATTTTTCCTATAAATTTAACATTATTCCTTTTTTCAACAATTAATTTTATATAAACACCTCAGTAAGTTTTTCAATTAACTTTTTATTTGGTAGGTAGTTTAGTTAAATTATGGATATTCTAATTGGTAACTACATACTTATAAATGGCTTTTTTAAAATGATTAATTTAAATAACAATTTATTTTATTTTACTTTTTAATCAGTATGATTCTTTTAATCGATAATTTTTTCCACTATTTCGACAACTACATTTTCTTGAACAAAGTTGAAGCTGGAAATGTTATTAGAACTAGAACATACTCCATGTATTCTAATCCTAGTGACAAATTATATAACTAGTGGCATTGTCTAATTAAATGCAGAATTTGTGGTAATAATCAGTGGTCGAAGTGGCAGGCTAAAAGTGGTGGGATGGTTAAAAAAATTTAAGAGCAGGTTGAGGCTCGTGGGGTTTCTATCGCTTTGTCCTTTTTTAGTAGAAAAATGACTCATCCAAACAACTTTATTTTAATTTTACCAGCTTTAACGCTTGCGTTGCGTCTTTGTTGTTCCTAAATCATTTAATGAACTACGAATAGAACATCCTACTCCACTTTCTTTAACTGTTATATTTATATGTCTCTAACTTTTCACACCATTGTGTTTCTGACTGGTAATCCAGGAACTTTAAAGTATTGAGCTCCTGTAATGTCCTATCTTGGCTTAATGTGCTAAGTACATTCATTCAAATGCTCTTCTCCCTCCGCTTTTATATTCAGTTCTTAATTTTTCTTTTTTTTTTTTCAAAAATTTAACCATTTAAAAAAAAAAATTTAAACAAAATTTGGAAGTTAACTAAAGACAGAGAATATTCATAATTTGATCGGGTAAAAATTGAAATTTACGAAATGCTGCGAAAATTGTTACAAAAAAAATAACTACATGGCCAATTAGTAACCAAAATATCTACTATTTACTAGTTGAATTTTAAAAGTTTCAATTAAAATTATTTTTAATTTTTTTTAATAAAAATTTTTAAAATTCAGGAAAAAAATTATTTAAAATTTAAAAAAATATGTTCCGGGATGCATTTTTCCATCCTAAGAAGTGGTGGGATGAGTTTACAATTATTTAGAAGTACCGGGATGGCATCCCACCCCATCCCGCCTCACTTCGAGCACTGGTAATAATCTGAAGTTGTTTTGGTAAATAGCTCTCATTAACAATTTTTAAGATAAACAAACGTAATGAAGCACTTAGAAAGTACTCTATGTAAATTACATGTTTGATTGAATTTGCCACAATTTTTATTGTAAACATGCCCATTGCACATTGACGTTAAATATTATTGAATATTAGTAAAGTAGTGAGAGGGGCTGTATTGTTTCTGAGGAAACCATATATAATCTTAATTCAATGCCTTGATTGTGCCCGGTGGTATAATTTGTAAATTCATTTGCATTGCTGATATATTTTTTTAACAATAAATAAATAAAGTCGGGGTAACTTAGTATTATCGTTCAATTTCTTTTTTTATTGTAATTGTAAATCTTTTGAAATGAAGATATTAATATACATCAAAATTTACTTCAAGAATTTCCAAGCTGTGCAACGGTGTTATTCCAATTTCTAAACGTAGACGCTCGAGACTATTTATTTAAAACCTTTTGTATTAGATATTTCGCTAATTAACCGGCGTTTTAGCTTTTGATTACATAAAATATCTGCAAGTATCTGCACAATATTATACATATACGGCCTAAGTTTACAAATACATGAAGCACATTGTCGACAAATGTCTCATTTTGTGTCAATTGTCGACAAAAATTAAATATCACATCAGTTTATAATACCACATCAGTTTATAAATACCCACACCCACTTTGAAACTAAAATTCTTACATTTACGAGCTTACAACATAAATTATACCCAATTCAAACGATGATAAGTTGAATTGTATTTTTTTCATATTTTCATTCCAGTCTTTGTTCAGGAAATTAAATGATTTTTACAACAGTAATAATTAAAATTTATTTTTAAAGCAATAATTAAATTTGAATAATTCTCGAGTAATTTTAAATTTTAACAAGTATGGCATTAAAAAATAATAGAAACATAAAATTTAAAAGACTAGTGAATAAACAACGAAAACTTGTTTATTAACTAAAGTTTTAAAAAAAGATTATTAAAAAATAAAATAACATTTATAATAATTAAAATTTTATGATTTAAATTTAGATGAAAAATTATAAGGATTCAACCAAAAAATACCACCAATAATTGCAACTATTCCGATTAACAAATAAATTCTTATTCGATAATGATGTTTACTTGAATTCAAAATTTTTAGAATTTGTATTGCCTCTTTTTCAGTATTCTCAATTGATCCAGAATTATCAATGACAAAATTAGACTTCTCACATTTGACATCTAACGGCATTTGCGCGGCAATACGTTTTTTAGCATCTTCTTCGTTAAGTGAATTACGTTTCATAACACGCTTAATTTGAGTTTCTTCGTCACTGCAAAACCAAAATAAAAAATATTTAAAGGTATTTAATATCAGTCGGTCTTAAAAAATTTGTTGAATATAATTATTACAGATACGAATTATTAATGTGGATTATTTTAAATTTCTTTTTGAATTGAAGAATATTTTTTAGTATGGTTTGTTGAAATTTTGTTTTTTAATAATAAAACACAACTGTAAATAAAGTATGTAGGTACAATGATAATGTTAATTAGTGATTTCGTAGTTGGATATTCTTATAAAGTTTTTTAAGCGGAAAAATGTCGAATTTCTAAAAAAAATCTTAAAAAATTACCATGTAACTGTTATAATTTTGTGAATAAAATCTAACAAAATTCCTGTTTCAAATAACAGAGGTAAATCCATTACAACATAACTTGCTCCTCGACTGAAATGACTGAAAACTTCAAAAACTATTGTTCGATGAATAATTGGATGTGTAATTTCATTTAATTTTCCACGTAACTCTTTATCGCTAAATATAATTTTTCCTAATTTTTCTCGATCAATTTCACCATTTTCACATAGCACTCGATCACCAAATGCTTTCTTAATTTGTTTCCATGCTGATTTTTCCGGCTCAACAACTAAAATCAAAAGTAAAAAAAAAAATTCCGATTAATATTTTGAAAAAATGTGTAGTGATGTGTTTTGTAACAAGCCCTTCAATCTGGTTCAAAACATCAGATCATTTCATTATTTGTGCGAAAAATTGAGAAATGTAATATTGAGTGACTATTCGATAATACTAAAAGGCAAGTTTTTCAACATGTTGGAAGACCATTTGTACAAAAATTCAGATACCTTCTCTTAATCTAATCATGCTTAACATTAACTCCTTTTTCATTTAACCATTGCTACATTTTATTTTTTGTAACAACTGGATAACTACTTAACAACTTCTTTTTAAAATTTGTACAAAGACTCATTCAATTGGTTTTAGAGAACCGGTTGTTAAAATTTTAGTAGCTCACCAAATTGGCTGTAATAGATTCCTTTGTAATAGATAAACAAATATATAAATTTTTGCGAAAATAGATTGTTTCGATTGCGATGAATTGTTTATTTCGGTCAGTTAAGTGGGCTAACATATACAGTAAAAAAAAAGTTAAAAGCAAATTACCTAGTTTTTGTTCGAGCAAAACTAGATAGGTATGTAGAGGTGGGTAGGTACCTACATAGTTTTGTTTATTTTACCAATGCTCAGATTTAGTTAAGCGAATGTTTGTATCTTAAGTAATTAGAAAAGAACTTTATTTTTGCAATTATCGTCTTTTCATTTTCTCTTAAGCTTCGTTTACATCTGGCAAGTAGGAACATTTTACTTGCTTTAACTGACTGATAAAATTGTTCCTACATGCCTGATTTACTTCATCTGAACTTTAAAAAAAATAGGTAGGTGGGCAGCTTATTTCCCAATCAAAAAATTATCATCAGATAGATAAATATTTAGTTAAACCGCAGAATCAATTCATCAACGATATCAACCTAAGCAATAGAGTATATAGGTACCAAACCAACTAAAGGAATTTTAAAACAAATGAATTTGTTGAATTAAACTTCTTTTTTGTAAAGCAATTATACTTTTTTTTCCATCATTCATTAATTTTTTTACTCTCTAATTTATGATAATTAAGAATTTAAGATGGTTAATTTATTCGCCTTCGGTTGACCTTATTTTTTAAATTAGTTAATTGACTTATACATTTATTTTGTTATAACTATTATTTTTAGTTGAAAAAAATGATAAAAATTACTTTGCCTTGCTATCAAGTCTGCATCTATCACAGGAACCCCAGAATCTTTGAAAATTTTTGTAACTGTGCTCTTTCCTGTCGCTATTCCCCCAGTTATTGCAACAAGAAACATTTTTATTTATATTTTATTTTAATTTTTTGAATAAAATTTTATTTAAATTTTTTTTGTAGAAAAAAATTATCAATTTTTATCATAGAATTCAACCAACAACACACCTCACCACCACAAAAACACCTACCTGACTTGACTCGACTGACTGAAGTTGATTTTGATTATTTACAATTTTGACAACTTAACATTGACAACGAGCATGCATAACTCCCATAACTCTGGTGTTAATCGCGACAAACATTTGGCAGCATAATTTTTTGGCAAGAAAATATTTCATTAAAATTTAAAGACCTGAAAATTGAAATTCGCTTTAAACAAGAATCAAGCTGTACGAAATGCCTGTGTAGGTACTTAAAAAACATTTGAAAAAGTACATTTATTTCGAATTTCAAGAAATTTTGAACCACAATACTGGTTATTTTGAGGTTCAAACCAGTGGAAGAGAAATGGATCAAAACCAATAGGGTGAATCCAGTTTAGCTCTAAAGTTTGTCTGTCTTCTATTTGCTCACACAAAAATAGTTCACTTAATAATTATCACACAGTATGTGCCCATTGCTTTTTTTACATTGTTCGAATTTGGTTCGAACAGATGGCGTTATGACATTTTAAGTGTTGAAATTTTTTTGCTGGTTTGTTGTAGCAGTGATGCCATTTTAGCAATTTCATAGCTAAATGCAGCTATTTATTCTTTGCTTTTTATTTTTGCTATATGAAAACACTCAAATGAGAAGTAAAGGCTTATCGCCGATTTTCTCATTTTGAAATTAGCCCTAAATAACTTTTACAAAGTTTAAGTAATAAGCAGATAGCAGACTTAGACGTGATCATGCAAGAGATGCAGCGCCGTTTTTTGGCCTAGCAGCAGTGACAAATTTTTAGGAGAAAGCGTCGCTAGCAGTCATAGAAGTTTAAAGAAAAAACCAAGCCGCGACGAAAATTTTTGTTTTTTTTTTTTTCTTATTTTTTTTTAACGGTTTTTTTTGTTAGCGATTATCAGCGACGCAGCAGCGAGCAATGATTTTTTTTTAGCAGCATCTTCAAAACTTTGAAAATTTCGCTGGTAAGGCGCAGCGACTAAAATTATGATCGCGTGGGATTCTGGTAATAAGGTTTAATTTTGATCCATGATAAAAGAATAAAAATTGGGGACAATGTACATTACATTTTCAATTTAAAAACTAACTAATAACTAATTAATTAAATGAGATTTTCTTTTAGTTATATTTTGAACAATTTAAAATACATCAAAAAAAATAAGCGGTTTTTTTTAAATATTTTGGAAAAAAATCATATCTTTCCCAAAGCTTTTTAGGGAACATCTAGCTATTGAAAAAAAATTCTTCTGGCATCACTGTATGGTAGTAAACTAATTTGACTGCTGTGATGTGTAGAGAGATGATACTGCTGATGATGAAAAATAGCAACACACTCACTGCTAAAAAAATGGCTGAAATTTTTTAATTATTTCAATACGAAGACAGTCATTTTAAGAAGAAAAAATAAGAAAAAGATTTTAAAAATTCGACTGCTGTATTTTTTATTTTTTTTTTGCAACAGATTCAGTCAGTTTCAGCAGATCTCAGAAATCAGAATCAAAAATAAATGAAAACAAAAATAAAGGAATTCGAATAATATTAATAAAGTCAATAAGGATTAAGGAATTTGAAAAAAGTTATTTTCATAAATCATAATCCGTAGAAAAGAAAATTTTATCAAAAATTTTTAATTCTAAATTTCATGGGTAAAAAGCAAAAAATGGATATTGAAATGGGTAAAAATTATAAATTTTCGCAATTTAAATTTAACTTTATAATCAATGTTTTACGTACATTTTCCTTTTCTCATTGATCTGCCATGGACTGCTAGAGAAGAAGGCGCCGCAAATCCCACTGACCAACCACCAGACCAACCGCCCGCCACCCTGCACCCCCTCCTCTTATTCTGGTACACCCCTTATACTACCTACACAAAAATGGGCCAAATCAATCAAAAAAAAAATTCCCATACAAAATGTATGAAAGCTTTGGGGGGTCGTATCTCTGAAACGGGGCTTTTGCCCCAAGAACTGATTTCAGTTTTGGGGGTTTGGGCACCGCCTATATAATATATTATTAAACTAGGTTTTTATTGTCCTTCTGTTTTCTAAACGTAAAGATTCTAGGATAGGTAGGTAGGCTCTTACGATACGTATGCATATCTTCATATCTAAATTTAAATCAACCTAAATGAAAAAAATTGTACAGTGATCCAACGAAGAATGAGCTAGGTAGTAATGAATAGTTCATTAGTACGTATAAAGATAGGTAGGTACGTTCCGCTTTCCTAAGCAACTGAATCTACAATCTTAAATATTAAAATCTACTAGGTAGCTACCTAATCCTATTTGTTGAACATAGATAGGTAAATTATTTTAAAATTTAATACAATTTGTTTTTAGCTGATTATGAAGAAGAGCCAGATTGGGAGACTTTGGCTGTGTTACCAATGTCAAAATGTTCTTCAAAAAAATGTAAATTTAAAAAAATTAATTTTATATTTAACAAAAAAAAGTAAATTATATTTTTTTTTTGTTTTATTTTAAGACTCAACAAATATTTGGGATTATTTTGGACAGTTAATGAGAGGTTCTGTTTGTGTGGACAATCGTAATTTTTATTGTTTGACATGTTTTGAAGGTAAATAATATAATAGTCAGCTAAGAACTTCTGAAATTTAAAAGTAATTCTTAAAGTCAAACTTTATGCAAAAAAAGTTATTCTAATCATCAAATTGAACTTCCTTCAAAACGCAGATAACAAACAAAGAAAACTTGTAATACTAGTGCATCAAATTAGTGATTTTAGTTCTAGTGGGTAATATAATATTCTAACCCTTGTTTATAATTGAACGCAGGACCACAAATGGCGAAGAATAGTGACAATATATCACTACGACGACCGTTGATCGATACCTTTTTTTTTTTTAATGTTATGTGCTATAGGATAGTTTCAATGTGATAGAAAATATTTTCATAGAATAAAATGAAATAGTTTTGAGTGATCTATTTTAAAAGGGTACAACTACACTACATTTTTACTTTTAAACATAAAATTTAATTTAAACATCAAATTTAATTTTGATCATATATTTTAGAGCGCAAACTGAAGCAATACTCTGCTTCGACAGCAACTACCAATTTTTTTGCACATTTAAGAGCTATTCATGGTATTATATTAGAGCGAAACACGTTGAATAGATCGAAAAATCAAACAACGAAAACTCCAAAGAAGGATATTAGAATTGTAAAACAAGAATTGATTTGTGGATCTCAAGTTATTGATAGTGATCCAGCAAATGAAGGATTGGTTACCACTAATGACGATAGTTTCAATGAATTGATAGTTGTTAAAAAACGTAAAACAGAAGAAACGGATTATACATCAACAGTCCAACAACGTCACAAATCAAAAAAAATATTTTCAAAAGAAAGATCGAAAGTGGCAAGTATTTACTCCAGTTCATCTGCACCCACTGTACCATTAAGAATAGAAGAATCTATAAATTCTGAAGATTATGATCGATTGTTTATTTTATCATTGATTAAAGAATTTAGAAGAGTGTCAGACACCTTACGTATAGATTGTAAGTCAGAAATCATTGAAGTTTTAAGAAAATTTCAGCGTATGTCTCAAGCTCATTCAAGTATTCGACCCTCAGAAAATCAACATTCGTATACAATAACTGCAATTGGAAAAAATTCAACTGACTCTTTAAATGATAATGGTGAGGGAATTACAGGAGCAGAATATGTTGATGAAGAGTATACTACATGAATATAAATAATAATTTTTTTTTTGATTTCCTAAGTTTAGGATAGTTAAATCACAGTCAAAAAACTGTATTGTTTATAATATTTTCTAATAACTAAATTTACTTTTAGAGTTCATTTGTAGATATTTAGGCTTAAACAATAAAAAAATAATATTGGTGAAATATCTGAAATACATTTTTATTTTATTAAGAATTGAATTTTGATAACGATAATTTTGTAACTAATTATTATACAAAGTTTATTTTATCAATACTTATCAAATTGCTAGCTAATTATTTAGAACTGAAATGTAAAAAATTTAGTCTGCCTATTACCTAAGTTAACTTGATATTCCGACCGTGGTTGAGTCGAAATTTAGTTGAAAAGATGCCAACTGTTTACATGATGTAGAAAATGCCTGTGGTTGAACTGAAAACAAAAAAGAAACAAAACATACTTTTAACAACTTTTAACAGGATTAATTGTTTACACGGAAAGAGTTAACTTAACCGAGCGAGTTTCTTGGGCTTAGTCAGGTTAACTTTATTTGAACTCAACCACCGTTTAAATGTAATTGAATTCTAGTTGAATCCGGTTTACCTATGTTGAAAGTAAAAAAATGTTGGAAATTAAAACAAATGTGAGAATAAATAAAGTAGTCGTAAATTATAATTAGGTTAAGTCTTGTTAGATTAAGGCTATAAGACATCTTCTATTTTATCTTCTCCGTCAATAGCCAGTAAAAATTATTACAACTACTTATCTACAATTCATGCAC
The DNA here is from genome assembly GCA_964007475.1 of Hybos culiciformis. NCBI lineage: Eukaryota > Metazoa > Arthropoda > Insecta > Diptera > Hybotidae > Hybos > Hybos culiciformis. Next base: position 18,879,144 of record OZ023273.1, read on the forward strand.
CTACGTGGATTTATTCATTATATTATAACCCAAAATCAGTTTGTCAAAAATTTCGAAAATTTATTAATTCTAAAATTAAATAGTGTAAATTTTTAAACTTGATTTTTTTAATTTATTTCATCAATTTCATTTTATTATTGCGTCTTATCTTTATGAGAAATAAAAAAAAAGTTTTAATTTATTTTAATAACAAATAATAATGAATGCTATAATTTAATTAGAATTTATTTTATTCCTAATTTTTCTTTAATTATGAATTCCGGCAGTCTTTTGCCTTTCCAGAATTTGGGTATTGGATTTGTATTTGCTGTTTGAAGTTTTTGGTTAACATATTCCATGGCTGAAAACTTTTCAGCTTCTTTAATCTGTTCAATTAAAACAGCTTGGAAGGCTTTCTCTTTTCGCATTTCTCGGCGTTGTCGAACTTTAGCCCATTCGAACTTCATCTTCTTACGCAATTTTCTAAGTTTATGTTTTCGCATTTTTCTTCTTCGAATAACAATCATTCTGGCTGCTTGAATATCAATTATTGCTGTTTCACTAATCGGATCCTGGATCGAATTTCTTTTTATGAATTTGTGGTCATACAAAAAATCATTTATTTCTCTTAAATTGGTTTCCTTGGAATTTTCAATAATATTCCATGTTGTTAGAATCAATGGTATTGTTTTCTGTTGGATTTCTTTATATTTTAATGATTCAGGAAACTCATTTTTTTCCCTTAAAATTGGTGAAAATTTACCATAATTCAATGCTGCTGAATAATTAATCTTGTTGCAGTTGATTGAGGTGATACAATGGCAAGGATCTAATATTTTACGAGGAAAACTTCTAAAGAATTGAAAAGTTCTTTGAATTAAAGACATTTCTTTATCTTTATTAAAAATATAGAAATAAAAAATCGAACAAAAAAAATACAAATAATTAAGCGTTTTCTCCTTCTTAACTCCTTTTGATTGATTTCGCTATTCAGCTGACAATGACAATCAGTGATGCCAAATATTCTTTTTTAGTCCAGTCAAATTTTGACTTGAAACCAGCAAACTAAATTTCGATCCATTCAAAAGATTTTTCATCCCAAATCTAGTCAAATTTCCAGTTAAAAACCTCAAATGTAATAACCACTTATTTTATATTAAAATTAATGTTTAATAATTCTATAAATTAAAAAAAATACCTATCTATATTTTATTTCACAGCATGTTTTTTGCTTTTAGTTTTGTTAGGTAGGTGTTAATTAGTTATAAAATCAAAATTATATTTTAGAATCACATACAATTCATAGCACTAAAAAATTATTTAATTATTATTAAAAAAAGATAATTAAACAAATTAATTGGTTTTTAAAAAGAACTCAAAGCATATATGCATTGTTTATGTTATCATCAGCATCTCTGCTACCCAGTTGTGCCTTTTTACACTTTTCTTCACACCCACTTGCCAACAAAAAAAAATTTCATTGAGGAAAATGCATTAGTACCATGTGTACAAAAGCCCATTAATTTGAAAAAGGAAAAGAGTATTTCGCTACAATTAATAAAACTAGCCTAAGCTAACCTTAAATTATAAATCAAAATAAATTTAAAGATGTACTTTTCAAAGCGGAAGCCTTCTACACACCGCCAAGTATAATGATAGGAATTAATTTTCAGTATGCGCCGACGCTTCCAAAATGGAGAATAAACGTCATTATAAATTTTTACGCCTCACGCTTCTTTTTGTGTTGTGTTCTATTCTATTGTTTGCGTTTGCAAGGTCGACTGAGTTGACAAAAATTAAATTATTTTATTTTATTTTTTTTAATAAAACCGAATACAAACATTTGTTTGAATAAAATTCTACAAAAATAAATGGATTTGAACGAAAAAAATATAAATATAATGGGTTAGTGGAATTTTTTCAATTAGAAAAATTTGCTTTTGGAGATTAAGACGCACAAGAATTTCATTGCGTTGGAAATTCATATTTTTAGTTTGATGCCATTACTTTTTTTCATGATTTCTTTTTAATTTAATGAAAAAATATTTTATTTCAAAATAACGAATAAACTTCAAACCAAATTCAGTCGTTTAAAACTCACGACTCCTTATTAGATAATCCAGCAGTTGTCCCCCATCACTTACCACTAACTTTGAAAATTTGTTGCTTTCTCTGATTTTAAGACGCACGCGAACCGCCTTCTTCGACAATGCTCGCTTCGCTAAAGATTTTCAAAAGATGAAAATTATCTCGAACTTTAGCGTTTAATTAAAGTCTAAAATGAACTTCACGTCAAGCTTAAGGGAAAGGAATTTAATATTTCTTTTTTAAAGCACAAATTCTAAGAAAATAGCTCCATCCGTCAAGAATGTTATACCTACCTATCGACTTTTTAATTAAAAGATTTTTCATGATGAAGGCCTGCTGCTTTCTGAATGAAATTAATATAGTAAAAGTTCTAAATATGTAATATCCTAACATTTTTTTAGATGATGATGATGAACCTGATTGGCAAACTTTGTCAATATTACCAATGGCAAGATGTGCATCCAAACATTATAAAAGCGGTTGTTGGGAGTATTTTGGACAATTAATGCAAGATGATGTTTGTGTCGATAGTAAAAATTATTATTGTTCTTTGTGTTTTGAAGGTAGGTATAATAATTAATTTTTTTTACATATTTATACATATAAGTTCAATAATTTTTATAATTTATTTACTATAGAATAGAATGTAAATTTTCTGTGGTAGTAAAATACCCACAATTTCAAGACATAATCCAGTTCTTTCGAATAGTATTTGATCTGCATCAGCTTTGGAAACAAAACTCTTAGGCTCTTTGCATTCCTACGTAAAGGACCGTTCACAAATGCGGAATTTCGTTAATCATATACGACTGCGATAAATAGTAAAAATTAAAACAATTTTAAATAGTCCTCCTCTTCAATTTCAATAGTTTCCCTTTGCAGACTTATAACGTCCAAATCAAACTGAAAATTAATAAAGTGGTGGATGCAAAACCAAGAACCCAAAGATTCTCTTAAAAGATGCTTTACATGAATTAAAGAATAAACAAAAAAAGTTTCCTTAATGGTAACGCACAGATCATTATTGTAGGAAGAATATTTAAAATTGGTATGCCTTTTATTTCCTATAATTAATTTAATAAGATCATGAACAAGCAAGTAAAATTAATTAAGATTAAATACTAGTATTATATTGCGACATAAAAATAAGATCACGAACGTTCTGAATCCTATAGGAATATTGGCCCACAAAATTTGGACAACCAATGTGGACGCACCTTAATAAAATATAATTTTCGATAATTTTTTATAATAATATATTAATCTTCGCCATCACATCCCAATTTTTTTTTATTTACCACAAGGACGGAAGTTGAAGCCTTATGCAGTGGCTTCTTCAACAACCAATATGACAAAGCACATGCTTAATGCACATCAAGTTGAAATAACTCCAGTGCCGCGTAGATCAAGCTCAGCAAAGCCTTCACCAAAATTTATTTCACTAAAAACATTAAAACGAGAAGCGGAAGATAATGACACACCAGATAATTTATTAGAAGATAATTCCGACAATTTAGACGATCACACCAATTATAATATGGAGCATGTTGATGATGATATGAATGAATTACTGGTGACAAAAAAACGGAAAAGTGATGACGATGATGATTATGCTCCAACTCCGACTATTATTCGTCCGAAAAGAAAAAAAATTCTTATTAAGCCAGAACGCTTACATCCCGTAAATATATCAAAAATTTCACGTAAATCAAGTGGTTCACAAAATGTATTTCAGAAACGACAAAGTCAAGCCAATCTTATGCTGTTTGAAGAAACCCCAATCCCATCACTAACAGAAGATTTTGATCGCTTATTCATTCTATCATTACTTAAAGAATTTAGAAAAATACCAGAAAAAGATCGTTTAAATGCTAAGTCCGATATCATTAATGTTTTATTAAAGTACCAACCTGGATCATCGAAACGGGAGAGTAAAATCGAAAATGATAAATGCGATTATCGCGATCTGAATACAGAATATCTAGAAGAAGATTGTATTTCATAAATTAGTTAATATAAAACTAATTAGAAGTTGCTATTACCAACAAAACCCAATTATAATTTTTTTTAAAGTTTAATAATAATAATAATAGTTAACGCAGAAAACATTTTATTTATATAAAAAAACAATTATTTTGGCCAAAGAAATTTTTTTTATAGTCATATTACTTTTGATTGAAAGAACTTTTTTGACTCATCCATTATCTTTATACATAACTTTATACATAATTTTAGTACCTTTTGTTTATGATTTAAAAAAGGATTTGTATAGTAAATTATTTAAATCTTAGATTATACTAATAAATTTTATTTATTAACAATGCATTATACCTGGAAAAAAATACTTTATTTTCTTATTGAAAAGAATAAGTCGAAACATTTTTAGTCAAATATTATAGAAAATGGTATTAAGTAGAATACTTGTTGATTGTTTAATATTAATTCAAGTAGCTTACGTACAACATAAAAACTTTAAATCATACAGAGCTAAAAGTATTTTTTTTTTGCTTTTAATTTTAAAAAATTTAAGTTTTAATTATACTAATTAATTGTTCCCTGATTTTGACATAAAAAAAATTTTAATTTGGCTAAAAATGAATTTTTTTTTTATAAAAAAGTGTTTTTTAATATAATATAATAAATATTACCTATACAAATTTTACTTATGTGAATTATATAGATGTAAAATTATAATAAAACTTATATACCTACCTAGGTACCTAAAGCTAAAATTTTTTTAAATATGTTTTCATTACATTGCATGTACCTATCATTTATTTAGGTAAGTATGAATATTTTTTAATAATTACTAAAATCTAACTTATTATCATATTATTCATATAAATTTGCGTGGCTAAGTATTTATATCAATTTTAATTTAAAATCAATTCAAATGACGGTTGCAACGCAAAAGGATAAAGATATAGGTTTGGTTCGTAAATATGGTTTGTATCTTTTTTCCCAGCCAAGTAAACTTCTTTCTGACGATAAGATTGATATAATCTCGAAACATATACCTAATATGTAAAGCAAATAATTTGTTAACAAATATAAAACCATTATTACCGCTAAATAAAGTTCAATTAAATTTCAAGAGGAAGATGGTACTTTATCTAGGTATTAATGTTATCATTTATATTAGTAAAAGCCTCGGTAAAAACATAACGCCAAATTTTACGTAAAAATTTAGGTTTTGCATCTCCGATCTTTTTTAATATAGTGGTCGACAATAGGCTTAAGTGATTTTTGTTTATCAAACCGTTCATGGTATAACTGTTTCCTCTGAATGAAGTCTCTAAATTTAAGTGGGCCTCCTTGCGTATAAATTGATTCAATTATAGGTAGGCCTACGATTAACTTAACATTTTTCTTTATGCTTTCGAACAAATTTTTTTTTTAATAATGATAGTTACATTATAAGTTATATGTATTACCGAAACAATTAAATTTTTCAGCTTCTCACTTTAATTTTTTTTTATTTTATAATTATTAATTTTAAACTTCGTTTCATGTTTTTTATTTTTAGCTTGAAACTTTCCTAGCCTAGGCAGTAAGGCAGTTATTCATTTCCAATTAACGAAATTTATGTAAATAAAAAGGTAGTAATTTTTTGCTTGATTTTATAGTTACGGCCACAGCGCAACGGGAGCAATCATAACTTATTTATTTGAGTTAAGTTACGGCAACCGTATTTTTTTAGGTATTGCCGAAAGTTACGGCTAAGAGGAATTTTACACGATATTTATGTATATTCACTACTGACTGAAATTTCAACTACATATAGGAAAATGCATAAGAGAAAAAGGAAAGTAAGAAATATCGTTTTCTATCTATTATACTAATCTGCGTGTTCTTTAATTAAATACTTCTATTTATAGTACAAAAAGAAACGAAAAAGACGATGCTAAAAATTTTACAGCGGACAACAGCGAGCCGTGCTATTCATAACAAACATGGCCGACTAAATGTCATTAAAAAAGGACGCATAAAGAAATTAGCCAAGCCAGCAAAGGAATTACTACAGTAGTCAGGTCAGGTTATTATAGAAGACATTTTGTGGCGACCAATAAATTAATTTTATTAAAAATAATAAAAATTGCTTAAAATTTTTTGAGGAAACATAGAAGATAATAGAATGTCTGAGAATGAAACTCACGAAAGTAAGTTATTATAATAAAAAAAGAAATGAACTTGTTTGTTACGCTCGTTAAGCTTTGTTAAAATAATAATGAAACGAACAGCTGAGAGACGCTTTAAAGTGGATAGCAGGCTAGCGGAACTTTAAATGTGAATCGCCAGAAAGTTTTCGATATTGTGGCCTGACAAACTATTAGCATTGCTTTGCAATTTTATGCTTTTCGACTTCGCATTTTTCTCAAGGGGTTGACATTATGGCTAGTAACTAGCAAAAAATGTTAAAATGGGTCAGACGAACAATATTAATACTAATACTAGGTTTTTTTTAAAAGTAAATTAGGTAGGTACATTTGTTTACATAGGTAGGTAAATAGATAGGTAGATAGTACATCATTTCTGTGCTGCGGATACAGCAAACATTTTCTGTTCGGCAAACAGTATGTAAGAAAATAATTTCAGACAAAAAATAATGGATATTTTAAACTTTATTTTAAATACCTACCTATTAGATAAACCTAAAGATAGAGCAAATACCTACCTATTAGATAAAGATAAAGTAAAGATACCTTACCTATTAGATAAAATCCTTTTTGAACTTATTTTAGCTACTGTCCAAGAGGATGAAGAGCCAGACTGGGCTACGCTTTCAGTTCTTCCATTAGCTGAATGCTCCTCAAACAGATACATTAGTGGGGTTTGGAAATATTTTGGACAATTAATGCAAGGTGAAGTATGTGTTGATAATAAAAACGTTTATTGTGCAGTTTGCTTCGATGGTGAGTTTTGATCATTTTGAATTTAATTATAATGAACTACAGTATTAACTTATTGATACCTATCACATTTCCTGCCAATCTTTATTTTAGGTCGAAAACTGAAACAATTTTCAAGACAAACATCAACATCCAATATGGGAATGCATTTAAGAAATACACATCAAATCATAATAGAAGCTGCAGTACGAACAAAAGTTGAAGTTCCAAGGAGTGTTAAAAGGAAAAAACCAATAGAAGAAGTTATGGACGAGGAATTTTTAGAAGAATATGTTGACCATAGTGATCCACTTGATGAACTAATTACAATAAATAAGAAAAAGAAATTTGATAGTTCTTTTAGTCCTTTCAAAAAAAATATTATAATCAAAAAAGAGCATTCTAGATTGAGTCCATATTATACATCCAATACACCAAAACCAAGCGATAGAGAAGCCGCTATGTCATCAAAAATTGAAGAGGCTATAAATGCTGAGGATTACGATCGGCTGTTTGTGCTATCATTAACCAATGAAGTTAAAAAAATTCCTGAATTACTGCGATTGAATGCTAAATCTGATATAATAAATTTATTATTGAAATATCAAAGTATGCCGATTCCATTACAAACAGTGGAAGTTAGTAAAATGGTAGATGAAAAAACTGATTTGTCAGAATTAAAAAATGATTAGAAAATCGACTACCTGTAAATATTTATATCTGATGTGGCTTTTTTTAATAAATTAAATTCTTCATTAAAATACTTAAATTTATTTTATTTTTTCAACAAGGAAAACTATACCTAGGACTGATCTGACAGAATCGCAACAACCTTTTTCTAACGCCGGTACGGGCGGTACGCTCGTACCGGTTGTTAAAATTTTCAAAATTTTCCGTGCCGGTTGTTAATTATGCTTTTGCTTTAACGGTGCTTTAAAGTTATCAAATTATTGATTTTTTGTGTATTCCGTTATATTGAAACTATTATACGGACCACAAGTGACAAACGGGTTAAAGATTCTGTTTCAATTCTGCGTGCCAAAACCAAAATTTTATTTGGACATTATATTTAATTTTTTTCTTACGTAAATAAATATTTTTCATATGTATAAATAAATATTGAATATTTTTTTAAGCGTACCGCTTGTTAAAAATTTCAAATATCACCACTGCCTATACCTATTCTTTGTTTAATATAATACCAAGGTAGGTATAATGAAAATAGGAAAAGTTTGTAAATGTACAGCAAAAAAGAAAATGTAGAAATCTTTAATCCAATTCGGTTTTTTTTTTGAAGTTTATACTTCTTAGGCGCGTTGTATGATATAATTGAGTAATTCTGTAGGGGGTGAAAATTCATTTTCATTCTACTCATTCGACATTCGAAATCGAATTCGAACTGACATGGTTTTTGACGTTTCAATACTCAAAAAAATTAGTGGTCCACTCAATAATCATTTGTCATTTATAAAAGCAAAATAATTTGGCGCGACAAATTTAAATTCAAATTATTTTTTAAAAATTTTTCGTTTACAAATTATTTAAAACTAAATTTTTTTTTTTTTTCAAAATAGGTAGTTCAATAATCATTTGTTATTTATAAAAACAAAATAATTTGGCGCGAAAAATTTAAATTCAAATTAATTTTAAAAATCTTTCGTTTACAAATTATTTAAAACTAAATTTTTTTTTCAAAATAGGTAGCTCCGGTGAAATTAATATTACCTGAAAAAAAATTTTTGGGTGGGGAGCTACGGTTAGGTCGTGCCGGAGCAAAATATACGAAAATTTATTTTTTTTTTTAAATAGGTAGCTCCGGTGAAATTAAGATTACCTGAAAAAAAAAATTTTGGGTGGGGAGCTAGAGTTAGGTCGTGCCGGAGCAAAATATACGAACATTTTTTTTTTAAAAATAGGTAGCTCCGGTGAAATTAAGATTATCTGCCGGGAAATTTTTGGGCAGGGAGCTACGGTTAGGTCGTGCCGGCGCAAAATATAGAAAAACACACGAAGCAGTCATAGAACTGCCGACAGAAGTTTATACTTAAAAGATTTAAACTATAAATTAACAGTGGCTACAAATGATGGGCTGCTCAGTACAAAATGTAAATTAAGATAAAAATATTTTAATTTACATTTTGTACTCAGCAGCCCATCATTTGTAGCCACTGTTATTTCATAGTTTAAATCTAAGTATAAACTTCTGTCGGCAGTTCTATGACTGCTTCGTGTGTTTTTTTAAAGTTAAAATTATTCTTACCACTTACGCTAGAGATATTGTCGATGTATTTCACGCGCGTATATGACCCGACGTAAAACAATAAATTATATGAATATGTACTCAAACTCAATGATGTAAAATTGTAAACCATTGATATATCAATGATGTTAACTCGTAAAAGTTAAAATAATTCAACTTTCCAAGTTTTACACCGTTATTGCCAAAATCATTTCTTATTTTTTTTGGGGCTGCGAAATTTTTTAATTTAAAAAATTTTTGGTGTAAATGTTAACTGTACAGACTAAAGGTGAAAACACAATTGGGACGACGACGACGGCGACAGCGATTTTTCATATAAAAAAATCGCCTCAATTGTTTCATTCTCATACAAATATATGGTTTTTGACAGTCGCTATCGCTGTCGCCGTCGTTGTCGCCCCAATTGTGTTTTCACCTTAAAGGTGAAAACACAATTGGGGCGACAACGACAACGACAGCGATTTTTCATATAAAAAAGTCGCCTCAATTGTTTCATTCTCATACAAATATATGATTTTTGACAGTCGCTATCGCTGTCGTTACGCTGTCGCCCCAATTGTGTTTTCACCTTTAATTGGCTGAAACATGTTGGGGAGGTAGAAGCGGTCCCCAAATCCAAGAGGGTTTGCGCCGTTAAGCTCCTGTTTCCCTTAATATGACTCAATTTTAATTTTGTTTTCTACGCGCGTTAATTACGTCGACATTATCTCCATCATTGTCGTTGAGACAATGTAACACGTCTCATATATTTTCACCCAAATTGAATTTTTTCCGTCGAATGAACGTCGATATCTCTAGCATTAAAGTTTGAGGTAGTAAATTGGCAACACTGGACTTGTCACTGACTAAATGACAGCAACAACAATCTAAAAGAAAATATTAAAATGACAATGACAGAAAAAGAATTTTTTTTGCATTATTTTAATTATAATTTTTTCTTTAAATAAATTAAAAATAAAATAAAAGAAACAAGCAACAAAAAAAATTGGCTCGCATGAATGATAGTTCAAATAAATCAATAAATTCAGTAGAAATTAGTTTAAGAAGTAGTGAAATTGAAGGCAATAGTGAAAGGACACCGCTTATAATGGATGGTCATATTGGTGAATCATCATCAAGAAATTCTACAACAGCCGATGCACCGAGTAGGCGTAAACGTTCAAAACAGACAGAAAATACAAATTACGGAGTAAGTTTTTTATTATTATTTTTGATTATATAAAAATTAGGTCACATTTATTATAGTACCTAGTTAGCTAAAGTGCAGTGCCCAGAGCTCAGACCCTCAAATCCGAGATGATTTTTGGGACAGAGGCGCCATTTCAGAGATATGTGATTTATGAATTTTCATACTTTAGAATGTACGTAACCTTATGTTTGGAGAGGGGTCTATTTTCCAAGATGGAAAGCCTTCGTTTTAGAGATATAGACAATAAAGTTTTAACTTTTCTTGAACAACTTTTTCTTCATTTATTAAAACCTTAAAATAACATAACTTCATATTTTCAGACAATTGGTGATGTGCCGCCTTCGCAAATTCGCGAGCCACGTTTAAATCTTCAGTCAGATCCCCCTGGAGCTAATAATCCTGGTGGCAATAATCCTGGTGGTAATAATCCCGCTAATAATCCAGTAGGGTCAAATGCAAATGATGATGATGAAGAAGGTTTAAAATATGGCGCGCAACATGTTATTAAGCTATTTGCTCCGGTTTCACTTTGCATGTTGCTAGTTGTTGCCACTATAAATACAGTTAGTTTTTACTCAGTTAAAGATGTCTACCTGTAAGTTTTCTATTATAAGTAGCAAATTTTTCGTAATTAGGTTTTTTTTCTTTTTTCTTTAGTTTATATACACCATTTCATGAAACTTCTAAAAATCCTGGTACAAAAATTTGGAATGCATTGGCTAATTCAATGATATTAATGTCAGTTATTGTGGTTATGACAATTTTATTGATTGTTTTGTACAAAAAACGTTGTTATAAAACAATTCATGCATGGCTCATTCTATCATCATTTATGTTATTATTCATATTTAGCTATTTATATTTGGAGTAAGTACCATTATTATGTAATGATTTTTTTTTAAAAAAAAAAGATTTAAAATATTAGCTAGTTTTTTAATTATTTTATACCTGCGAGTCCATATTTTTCTAAAATGTATTTAATAATAACAAACACTAATTATTTAAAAAAAAATCTGGTTAGAGAATTATTACGAGCTTATAACGTTCCAATGGATTATTTTACTGCCGTTTTTATTATGTGGAATTTCGGTGTAGCTGGTATGATGTCCATACATTGGAATGGACCATTACGCTTGCAACAAGGCTATTTAATTTTCGTGGCTGCGTTGATGGCATTAGTTTTTATCAAATATTTACCAGAGTGGACAGCCTGGGTTGTTTTAGCCGTAATATCAATTTGGGGTAAGTACAATCATTTATCGAATTCCAATATAAATTTATGATTAAATTTCAAATAATTTAAATTTGTACTTTTTTTAGATTTAATAGCAGTGCTGTCGCCTAAAGGCCCACTGAGAATTTTAGTAGAAACAGCGCAAGAACGCAATGAACAAATTTTTCCAGCCCTCATTTATTCATGTAATATATTCCTTTAATTTGTAATTGCAATTTATGTGACAAGTAGTTTAGTTCCAGTATTTTGTTGATAATTATAAGAATTATTTCTTATCACGAAAAAAATTAAGTTAATCACGAAAAAATAGTAACGGAAAAAATTAGTGAAATTTGAAATAGTTTTTTGAAACATTATCTAGAAACGACAAATATGACGAATACAAAAGTGATCCCTTACCGAAAATACTATATCCCATTTCATTTAAGTGATAGCAGAATGCTTAAAATTAGTCAAACAAATAGAATTTTTGAATCGGTCTATTATCGAAATAAATTTGAAGTGATGTATGATGGAAGTTCTGTTCTTAAATTTTATTTTATGTTTCATTACATGATAATGGGTTTTATTAATCCGCGATGAAAAATTTCTTATCCTTTATTAAGAAGTCAATTCGTTTAAAACAATTTGCCAAAAATTTGTTTTTCGATTTTAAACTTTGTCCAGCTACCAAAATATGTAAACCGTAGATTTGTAGCCCTTTGTACTGTTTGGAATATAATTTTATAATTTTGATAATAAAATTTTAGCTACAATTTTGTATTCGTATATGGGAACTAATTCTCCTGAGAGTAGAAGACAGCCCAATTCAACAGAAAATGAAAATCATTCTAATGTAAGAGGTGCGGCAGCAGCAGAAGGTACGCCACTTGTGACATTTAATGAGAGAAATGGTACTTAACTAATTACTAATTTTAAAGAAATCCCCTATCGATACAAAAGAGAATAAATCCTGTGCTTTCTGAAAAAAATTTAAATTTAATTGGTGGTGGCTATTAATACCAGAAAATTAAAAAAAAACTTAAATGCTTACTTACTAACAGTAACTAGTTTAGGTACTGCTTTAATAAAGTTGTTGGAAAGTAATTAAATAAAAATGTTATATATTTATTGTGTTTTCAGAAACAGATTCCGGTTTTACTCAAGAGTGGGCAACAACTGCAGATGAAAGAGTAGCTCGACGTCAAATTGAAGTTTCAGCCGCTGCAGAGGGAAATCCTAATCGTTCCGTTGAATATAGAACAGTAACCGCCCCTCAAACCACTACAACCGATAGTGTATTAGCAGGACAGGCTGAATCAGAAGAAGAACGTTAGTTATTTTGAAATATATAATTTTATTTTCAGATCATACAGCGTCAATTTGATGAAATAACAATCAAGAACGCTTAATTTCTTCTTCTGAATCTACATTTTAGGTGGAATCAAATTAGGATTGGGTGATTTTATATTTTATTCAGTTTTGGTTGGAAAAGCTTCAAGTTATGGAGATTGGAATACAACAATAGCATGTTTTGTTGCAATTTTAATTGGTTTATGTTTAACATTATTGCTATTAGCTGTTTTTCGTAAAGCATTGCCAGCATTGCCAATTTCAATCGCATTTGGCTTAATATTTTGTTTTGCAACAAGTGCAGTTGTTAAGCCGTTCATGGACAGTTTATCATCAAATCAAATTTTTATTTAGAAAGAATAAGATTTTTAAATTGATATAAAAACTGTATTATCCTCTCTATATTATATAATTTATTTTATAGATAATTTAAAAACAATGAAAAATAATAATCAAAAACATTGTCCAAAATAAATAAAATTTTCAATATTAACATATTAAAACATTTATTATAAAAAAATACTGTACTAAACTAAGATACATTTTTAATAAAAAGAAATATTTAATAATAGTTTTATGAATTACCTCAGTAATTTATAGATATCAAATAAGCTATGCTGATTTTTAATGAGGCTTATAAATTTCGACGTGCTCGGTATTAACCCGAAATTTGTTTAATAAAAAATAGGTTTGAGGAAAAAAAAGATTATATAAGTGTTTTTTTTTTTTTTTCAAAATTGCAATTACATGAAACATTTTGTCAGTGTTGGTATTAATATATGTATATCGATTTTTTTTTTTTTAAAGGTTATTTAATTTTCATTTCTTAATTCAGTTATAATTGTTTTTCTTTTTAAATAAAATTAAATGTTAATTGGTTTAATAAATTAATTAGAAAGTATACATTGTTTTTTTAAGATGTCATCATGACATCATCTATTTATTGCTATATCATTCCTCTATCCGAAGTTTTATTGAATAAAAAAAATAAAATTTGTAAAAGGAGACAAAAGCAATTTGGTTTTATTCTAACATTTTTTTTTATCAAAGGAATTAAAAAAGTTTATTTTATTGCAACTACAATGAAGTATAAACAATTTTTTGACTTATAAAAAGTGGCTATTCATCATTTGTGAGTCGACTTCTCTTTTGAAAAATTTAGCAAAATTTTTTCCTTAATTCAATTAAAAATTTTTCGTATTTAAATGGAAGTTAGTGATAATAGTTATAATAAAACAATTAGTGAGTACACTGTTTTTACGATAACATCATCTATTTACCCCATTGCTCTGTCCATAAATAATTTCTGAAATTGAATGAAAAGTTATTTATGAAAATAAATATTATAAAGAAATTTCCAATTGAAAAAAAGGTTTAGTTTGTTAGCGGAAATTCTGTTTATCTTCAATAATGTTATCTGAACTGAATACATAATTCCATAACATTAAACCACTTCATATTTCTTCATTTGTTTTATAAAGTAAAGATGTGAAAATCGGTTTGTTGATGCAGTGAATAAAATTGTATAACTTACTTTCAATGGTGGAATATTTTGTGTGATTTGTAGTCCCAAACTTCTAAGTAATACAATTGGTGTAAAATCAGTGCCATATAAATTTTGCAAACCGTGAATTCCTAACATTATTGGCACATTTTTCATCAAACGATCTTTTTCATATTTTAAAAGATGATGATTATCACCTAAAATTATTTATAATAACAAGAAATAATTTTTTGCATCTTTAATTTTCGCATTACCTAATTTAGCTCCTGAATAACAAGCCGCATTTAGTACATCGACAAGAGATTGTACATCACCAAAACCCAAATTTACACCTTGACCAGCCAAAGGATGAACTCTGTGGGCAGCATCACTGTTAAAATTAAGAAAAATTAATTCTAAGAACAAAAAACAGATATTTTTAAATAAAAATAGTTTTTATTTGATACAGTTGTGCCGAATACAGCTTTCTTTAATTTATAATTTTTTTCGTTTTAGCGGGAGTGAAGGGGGTGAATTTTATTTTCAAATTATCGCGGCTTTCGCGAGTTAGTCGCGATCGGATATGATGGATATAACAAAGTCACAATTTATACGGAAAGAAAAAATCTCCACGTATCATTTTAACTATGAAGACAACAACTATTTTAAGCCCGTGAAAACCGCGAAAAACCGCATAACTGCATCAAATAAACACTATTTTTACTCGAATTTCGAGTACGGGGCGATTACTATACAAGCATAAAATATTATATAAATACCCAATAATGGCTGCTCCTTGGGTAACATAAGATGAAGCATGTCCAAACCCAAGCGGAAAACAGGCCCTCGATTTATCTTGAACAGATTTAATTCGTGGTGGTAATTGCTTCATACCATGTGAAGCATTTCCCATGAACGATCCAATAAAGTTGAGTGCATTATTCACTAAATTATCTTTTGGATATTCTTTTATCTGAAAAAATTTAAATTATTTTTAGGGTAAATTTAATTTACTCTAGCGAAATCTACTTTAATAAGAAAGTTTGTGATTTTGTGTACATTTCATTTAGTGATACTTTACCACCCGCAGGCATGCCTCGCTTGGTGTAAATTTTACGATAATTTAATAATGAACAGATAAAACAAATTTATTTTTTTTTTAGTGCAAATTCGTTTTAAAAATTTTGTAATTTGATCTATTTTTTTTTCGATTGTATTTTTTGATGGAAACGGATGAACAAACCGATTACTACGAACAGGCTGATAAATTGATAAAAACAACTCCATCTAATTAATTACTAAGCTTCAAATTTTTACAATTAGGTATAAATTATATGTCGCATCAATTAAAGTTCAATAATTGTTGAATAATATTTCTTGAAATACAAAAAGCTTACAAATGCTTGGTTTAAACATTCTACAAACTCATCAGGGTTCATTTGAGTCAATTCCTTGGCATGATCAGGTTTCGTACTCCACACCAATGAGCTTTGCTTGTCGTTCAATGGTAATAATGCTAACGGTCCAGTAGGTAAAAATCTTTGCCATGCAACTGAATTATTGTCAACCTTTAAATTCAAAATAAAAATAAATCATTTACATATAATATTGTATAAGAAAAATAGGTACTTGACAAAGTTCTAATGTAGCTACTAGACCCATTTGATTGTAATTTTCGGTGTAATTATTGATGCCCATTTGTTTTCGCACTAAAGAATTAAAACCATCAGCTCCAATCTGGAAAAAAAAATTATCAAAATTATTTTAATTAAAATAAATAAAATAATTCTTCGCGGAAATATCATCTTCCACACAATGTTTATTTAACGCCAATGCGACATAAATGATTATCATTTTTTGAACAATACATACTAAACTTTCGGATTGTTACTTTTTTATACTTTATTGTAATATCGTACTAGAAAATGTATCATTTTAAAAATAGTAAAATTTTATACCATTTAATAAATAGGTACTAATAATTAATTTACCACTTAAACTTAAATAAACACACAATTTGTTATTATATGATCACAGCTAGAACAAAAAAGCATTTACTATTTTTTCCATTCATAAAATATAATATACATACCTAGTATGAGAATTTTTCATATTTATTTAAATAAGGAGAAAATTTTTATATTCCCACTTAATGAACGCGAAAACGAATCAATAATGATTGAAGAAAATTTTATTAAAATTTAGTATACTTATTCGATTCGTTACGATCAGATTTTAAATTTTATACGGTTATATACGCGATGTTAAAAAAAAAAAAATTGAATAAAAATTAAATGTAAATTAATTAAATTTGATATATTTCAAATGAATATCAGCTTTTTAAGTAAACTGCATTAATTGTAACAATTTTAAATATAAATAATTAATCGAAATCAAGTTTATGTCTTCGTAACTTAAAATATGTGTAATTTTTATTACAATTCCTAGTAATTTATGAAAAAAAAAAAAATGTAATTAAATTAATTTTTTTTTTATTTTCAATTTTTAACCAAATTCAAAGAATATAAAAATGGAATATTATAGAAACCTTGAGTCATAATTAAAATTAATTAAATAATAAAAAATTATTTTATTAAAATTCTATTAAATTTCATAAATGTAAGAATTTTCGCCAAGGCTTTATTTGCCACTTTCCATTTTCACATTCTTAGACATTTTTTATCCTTTCGCATTTTTTAATTTTTATTTTTTCATTTTATTTTTTATTTTTATTTAAATGAAGTTATTTTTAAGACGAAAAACTTATAAAGTAAATTAAAAAAATAACACAGAAAAATTCATAAGTCTCTGGAAAAAAAAAAAAAACAAATAAAAAAATTAACTCATGTTTTTCTTTGAAAAATATATAACATCTAATTAATATGTTCTAATTATTCAAATCGTCATGATTATAATTATTAATAGGAGATTTGAAGAATTTTTTTTTTTAGAATTCAGAACGTACTTTAATAGAAAGTTTAAAAAAAATTGTTTAGAGAATTAAATATGTTATACAAGATTATGTTTTTTTTTTTTAAATATTTATAATAACAATTTTTTTATAAACATTATATTATAATGAATTATTTAAAAATAGAATAATTTGTTTACATATAAAAAATAAACAAAGTGTAATCGTGAAATTTTTTAGGTATAGGTATCTTCTTTTAGTTTCAAAAATTAAAAAACACAGTAGTAATTTTTAAAACAAAACTTTTTATACCTAATTAATCTACATCATATTTGATAACATAATTTATATAAAATAAATTCGAAAATCAACTGAAATTGAATTATTTGTGACAGTCATACATTGATATATTATGTTATTTAACGTCAAATATTCAAAAATGAATGGATAAATACAAGAAAATTTAATATATGGAGTTATTCAAAATGTTACAAAATAATTTTATATCAATTAAATTATCAATC
Source organism: Hybos culiciformis (assembly GCA_964007475.1). Classification (NCBI taxonomy): domain Eukaryota; kingdom Metazoa; phylum Arthropoda; class Insecta; order Diptera; family Hybotidae; genus Hybos; species Hybos culiciformis. The sequence goes on from OZ023273.1 coordinate 18,897,033, forward strand.
AACTCAATTATAATATATAGTACAAACATATTTTATTTTGAATTTTTAGATTAAAATTATTAGTAATAAATACTAATGAAATAAATATTTTTGAAACATCTATTTTTACAATAATTTTGGAATATTGTTATATGTACCTATGTTATGTTTAATTTTCCAGCTGTTCAAAAATATTAACAAATTTACTTCATTTTTTAATTTTTTCATTATACATTTTTTAGTAGACATTCTGGTATGATTTTTTTTATTAAAATTAAATAATTTGGATATAAAAAATAAATGACTACTAACAAGAGCATATATCGTGGCAGTTATTTATTTTTAGTTCAAATTTATCAATCACTTATCATATAATACAGAATATAAAATATATATGGCAGATAGGTACAGAAAATAGATGATAAAATAAATATAGATAACTGCTTTATAGTTTATACTATATACTTACATGTTTAATTAATACATATAATTTAATTTTAATGCAGATTCTTGCAAATTTTTCTTGAAAATATATATAGGTATTATTTTATAAATAACATATTGTGTGCAATATTATTTGAAAATATGTTTTAAGATAAATACTTAAAATATATAAATTGTTTACGTACAATAATTGCCTACAAATAGTTACAATCCATAATACGACAGACTGTTTACAAATATTACACTAAATTTTTTTTAAATTTACAACATCGAAAAAATTTAATTTAATTAATATTTAAATAAAAAAGAATTAAATTAATTAAATTTGTAGATGAATTTTTTTCCATTTATTTAAAAATTTTGGTCAAAAAATAAACAATTCAAAATATTCTTTGAAAAATGAATTCAGAAAGATTTTCATTTATTGTAAGTATTTTTCAAGTTTAATATTTTAAATTCGTTTAAAAAAAAGTGTACTTTTAGGATGAAGAGGTTTGGGAAGATGATGAAAATGATGGTGGTGATGCACAAGATCTTCATGACAGTAAGTTTATTTTTATTTATGTAAGAAAAACTTCTAAATTAGGTTAGACTCAATTCGTTAACCCGTATTCTTATTAACTACTAAATAATGAATGTTGACGCTAACCTTTGATGTACGTACTCGTAATTTTAATTTAAATTTTTAAAATTATCTATCAGTTAATGGAATAATGAAATAATTTATGTTAATAAAAAAATTATTAATTTTGAATTGTATATTGTCGTCGAAATTCGCAGAATGAGCAAGTCCATTTTTCACCCCTTTATAATCATAATAACCAGAGACTGTGAGAAAAAAAATAGTTATTTAATAATTATTTGAAAACTAATTTTTTTTTTTGAATCATTTTTTAGTCCAAAGTATTTCAAGTGAAGACTCTACTGATGGTGTAATGAATGAAGAAATTCATCAATTTTTCCATAGAAAACAGAATAGTCATGCAATATGGAGTAATCAGGAGATTGAAGATACCTTAAAACAGCCGATTAATTCAGTTTATATTATTAAAATGTTATCTTCAGGAAATTTTATTGGTAAAACAAGATCCCCTATTTAATTTTCTTATTTAAGAATTATTTGTAAAACTGTAATTATTTAAATTCTAATGAAATAATATCACAGTGCTAATTTAAAAAGTCAAAATATTAGAAAGATCCATTCACATTACAGAAATAAAATTTAAAACAAAATTGAGAATACTTTTTACATGAAATTACTAAAATATTAATGAATCGTTTCGTCCTGGTAACAAGCTTAGGAATCATCAGAATGATTCACTTGATCCCTATCATTTACAATTCTTGAGATGATAAATTGTGTTTCATTCATCTCAAGAATAATCAATGATAGGTATCTAGCATTTTGTTGAGTCCTAAGCTTGATACCAGGACGAAAAAATTCAATAATCTTTCAGTAATTTCAAGTAAAAAGTATTCTCAAATAATAAATAAGCAAGAGATTTCATAAGTTTCTGTGTGACTATTAATAATTGCTTTCAGATTTCATTACTATCTGCAAATAAAAATTAAAAACAAACTTTACTAATATTTCATTTTTCTAGAACCAGTATTTTTTTCATTATGTACGTAATAATTTTTTAATTATATAAATTTTTCTACTAAAATTAATTGTAGAATTGCAAATTGGTTCTGAAGATGTGAACTTAGCTCTCTTATTATCAACTTGGTGCGGATATACGGATAATGTTGTTAATTTATTGGAAAATTTTAACGCTAATCCAAATTGTACAGATTCAAGAGGACGAACTCCTTTACATTTCGCATCTTGTATAAGCAATGCGTACATATCAAAAATTTTATTAGATAAAGGAGCAAATCCGAATTGTTGGGATAAAAATAATAAAGCTACCCCTCTGCATTGTGCGGCTAGGTATGATAAACCGGAACGAATATTTAAAAAAAAACTTTTAACTTTTTTTTTTCAACATAAAAGTTCAATTGGAAATTGTAATTAAAATGCTAAGAAATTGATTATTTTGAAAAATAGAAGAAATGATAAGATAATAAATTTTATTATTTTAGTGTTGGAAGTGTTGATTGTATCCTGTTATTGTTGAAAAGAAAAGCTCACATTAATGTTGGATTAGAAAAGCGAACTCCATTGCATTTTGCTATTGATAAGAATTCGATAGATTGTGTTGAAATATTATTGAAATATGGTGCTAACCCAAATACACCGCAGGTATTTTAAAAAACAATTTGGAAATATAGTACTATCTTAAATTCATGTTACACTGATGAAGGGTCGTTCTATTAGAATCCATAGAACCGATTGAACCGGCTGTTAAATTTTATCAAACCGGCTGTTATTTCGGTGCGGGTTAAATTTCTACTTAATTTTTAAAAACCTACTTAAAACAAAATATAATTTTTGTTAGTTTGAAGTCAACGTTAATATATTCATTACTTCTTCATTTAACTATACATTGTATTACCTACTTATATATAATTTTTTAAAGTATAAATAAGCATTTTTAGATTTTACGTTTAAAAAATAAAATGCATTGTGAGTTGTGACACCCATGAAGATTTCCCAATCTAAAATTAATGTGTCTTATATCAGCGATAACGAAAAGTTATTATTTTTCAGTATCTCGTGTTCAATTGAAATATTTAATATTTGGTGGAAATTGTTTGTTTTCCATATTCCTCATCCCTTTCGGATGGGCTTAATTAGTATAATATAATTTCCAAGAATCAAATATTATAAATTGTTTGAGAAAGGGGTCATTATTTCATTAAAAATCTTCTAAAAACTAATGATTTATAATGATTTATTGATTTTTAAGGTTTTCACCGAAACTCCTCTACATACTGCATGTGCACTTGGACATAAAAAATGTGTAGAACTTCTTTTGAAATATGGTGCAGATGTTCGATCACAATTTGGAAAAAGAAAATTAACTGCATTACATTTGGGTAAATAATATATTTATATTAAATATAATGAATTTTTTGAATAATGTTTATAATTTTACTTAAAAGCCGCTGAAGATAATTATTATGATTGCGTTCAATTATTATTGGAAAAAAGTGAAACTGAATTGGATGCTAGAAATGCTGATTATCAAACTCCTTTACATATGGCATGTCTATCTCAATGTATTGAAACAGTAGAACTATTGATTAAATATGGAGCAAACGTGAATGTTAGTTATCGTGACGGCAGAACCGCTTTGCATGCTGCAATTGTAAAACAATCTCGCTGTGTGGAGTGTGTTCGAATTTTGCTTAAAAATGGAGGAAAAGTTAATAAAGGTTGTTCAAGAGAGAAAATATTTTACATTTAAATACGAAAGAGAAAATAGTATAAATTTAAATCTCAATGAAGGAGAAAGCTTTCAATAAAATAATTCCAAAAGAAATAAAATTCACTTTTTTTCGAAAACTAAAAAAATTTATGATCCATTTTAAACATAAAACAAGTATTTAAAAAAATATAAAACTTATAATACGGGAACAAACTTTCAATTAATAAATAATAATGACAGTTGTTGGGATTTCAGTTTGTCTCTTAAAATCGAACTGTCCAAAAAAAACTTTTATGAAAAAATTTGAAAAACTCTTTACAATATAATGTTTTTTTCTTTTATTTTATCAAGAAAAAAACCTTTTTTTAAAGTTGAAATTTTAAAATATAGTCGTAAAATTTTCTTTTAGCGGATAATTTCGGTTACACTCCACTTCACATGGCTGCTTTGCACGAGTATAGTCCATGTGTATATGAATTGATTGGTGAGTAACATAAAAGGAAATTTTGTCGTTTTTTTACAATTTATTTTATTCAGTTCACAAATGTTTTTTTTTATATTTTAACTTTTACATTAACATTTTTTTTTGCCACATAAAGCTCGCGTTAGCCGATTTAAAAACTCAAAATAAGGTCAATATTAAAAAAAGTAAATGAAAACTTAAAATTATAGTGATAATTTAAAAAGAGCAAATTTTGAACTGAAATTGATAATATAAGAAATTTTAAATATAAAAAAAAAATTTATAGAAAATTAAAAATTAATTTTAAAATGTATAATTATCTTGAAAACATATTCACTTAATATTTATGTCTTAAAACTACGGCTTCTACGCAATTTTTGCTTTAAACTAGTCTCTTTATAAGTTGCATTTCCAGTAGCCTGCCTTTTAGGTCTTCTAGAAAATTTTTCAGAACTCTCCGTTGTTAATGACACATCAAACGAGTCTTGTGTACTGTTTTTAGAGTTCTTTTTAATTTTTTGATTTTTTGCTTTTCTTTTAGTTTTTGGTGTCTTTTTATTAGGCAATGTATATTCCTCATCAGTAGACAATGTATTTTCCTCATCAGAATCACCGACGTATTCTGAATCAGTATCAGAAATATTATATTTCTTTATAGCATTCCTTCGACCAACTCGTGGTGGTTTAGCAAAAATTGATTCATTTTCAGAATCAAGATTTTTCCGAGGATTTTCCGTATTTATACTTTCTTCTATTTGTTTATTTTTATTTTCATTGACTAGAGTTTTATCACTATCAACATTCAAATGATTGAAATTTTGAATTCTAATTCTTTTAATACAAACTTTTAATTTTTTTATCTGAAAATTATTTTGCAACACTGTATTGCAAACCTGGCCAATGGGAGTACTGCAATCATCATTTATTGGATTAAACATGGATTCTGTTGCTTGATGTGGAGAAACTAAATTTTTGTGCAATCTTGGTACAGATAAAAAATTATTTGTACTAGAACCATACGACAAATCTGAGAAACTTTGAGAAACAAATGAACTTTTTCTATTAGTCATAAAAGATGAATTCTCTTCAATTATCGTATCCAAAAATTCCTGGTCGCCCCCCTTATTTTTAGTTTGACTTTTGTTTCTATTTACTTCGTTAGCTACTTGAACTGTATGAGAATTTTCAGATGAATTCATAGGAAAATTTTCAAAATTATCATTTGATAACTCGGTTGATTCATTTCGCCTTATTGTGTCAATTTCGCTTGCAAAACTTTGAGTTACAGTTTCATATTCAATTTCATCATTATTGGTTGAACTATTTGATTTCAAATTAGCGTTTAAATTATAATTTGCTTTATTACTATCATCATTTGAATTATTTCTGGAATCCTTATCGGTATTTATAGATGGACATGGAATGGACGAATTTCTTAACAAATTGTCGTCGAAACATCTTTTAAATGGTGATCGGTTCCTCACTGACACAAAATTTTTTCTAATAGGTGAACCTAAAAATGTTTTTATTTAATATACTATTAAAATTAACTTAAGTTTTTATTATGTAAATGTAAAATTTGTTTTTTTTTTGTTTTAGCAAATTAGTACAAATAATCAAATGTTTTTGTGGATTTATTGCATTATTCTAATAAATCAAGCAAAAAAATTGGGTACTTAGATTAAATATGAAATAAAAACATTTTAAGCTTTCAAAAACATAAATAAATTGAATTTTAACAAATTCTTATCTATTAACTTTAAAGCGTTCAAAACTGAATAAAGTGTTATCACTTATTTACCAATTTATCGAAAAAATCGGGGCCACACTTTTTTTTGTTCAAATAATCGTTATAGGTATATACACCTTTTCTTAATTGAAATGTAGAAATAATTAAGACGATAATTTTAGATTTTTCTTTTTACTTCAAGGAAAGGATTTTAATTATTTATAAATTGTATGTATGACCGCAGACTAATATCTGTACCTACCTAACTGTTTATAACAAACTGCCAAGTTTAATATTTTCCGTGTTCGAAAAATTACAACAGAATGCAGGAAACTAACTGCTTTTTCATAATATGGTGTGCATATTATAAAATAAAATTATTATTGTGTTCTTTTTATTAACTAAAAAAAAAAAAAAAAACAAACATGTAAGAAAATTTTTATGATTTGTTCGGAGACAATTAAAATCCACCATTATTTTATTCGTAATTGGGGATTAAGTTGTTTTTTTTTTTTTCAATGTGGTAAAACTAGTATAAATGAAAACAGAAAATTTAAACATACTATACCTATAGTTAGGTATAGGTAGGTACTTTATTATTTTTTCGAAATAATTGTTTTGGTAAGTAGTTACCTATCTACCTCTACACCCTGTATCCCTTCACCAAGCTTTAGCCAATAGCTATTTTTTTTTTTCCATTTTCGACCCGCTCCATAAAATGCAATTCAGCCAAATTTCTTATTTAACAGATAGGTACCTACTAATTAATTATGTTAAAAAATAACTTACTGCGTCTTTGTTGTAATGTTTTTCTTGGTGAATATACTCCTGGCCCTGGGGTTATTATAATTGGTGAATATTCTTTTGATCGTCTCCTGGACATTCGCCGAATTGGTGTTGCATTTTTACTTGCTAAGCTACAACTTTTTCTGCTCTTAGATAAGCTGTTATTGAGATCCTGGGACAATAGTAATCCATTTAAATTAGTTTCGGGAAATATTACTTTAAGAAATTCATTATAATGTTTTGTTTGAAAATCCACCAATTGTTTTTTAAATGTCTCACATTCTTTACGCATTTTTTCCAAATCCTGGGCAAGTAATTCTCGTTTTTCAAAAAAAATTGCCCGTTCCTCAAAAATAATTTTATTTAATTCTGTAACTTCTGATTTTAAACTTAAATTTTTCTGAATTAATTCAAAATTTAGTATTTTATACGATTCTTTTTCTGTTCCTGTTGTTAACACAGCAGTTGTTGTAGTTTCGCTGTTTTCCTGATCCGAATCTGATTCTGAGTCTGACATTTTATTGTTTTGATTGAATTGATTAATTTTATAAATTTAAAAATCTTTGTTTAATTTATTTTTAATGTTTTTTATTTTTTTTTTTTCCAATTTTTATTTGAAAAATAATGAATGAAAAACTTTCAATTATTATTCTTTTAAAATATAGAATAAAATCTTCTTTGCATGAACACAAACTCAAATCAAATGTCAAAAAAAAATAACCGCCAAAAAGATTTAAAAAAAAGAAAGGTTAGTAGAAAAAATTAAGGTATATTATACTCTTCATTTTAAAGTAATAGAGATAGTTTTAATGTGATTCAAAAATAATCTACACTCACTAATTTATCTCTTTATTTTATTTTCTCACTTCTCACGTAAAAAGTAAAATGTTCTAAAAATTAAAATCTGAAACTATTAAGTGAATATATCAATAATAGGTATCATTTATCTACTAAGATAATAATATGTATCTGTACAATCTATATGTTTTCTTTAGAGCACGGTGGAGATATAACAGCTCGTACTAATGGTGGCATATCAGCATTATCTTTTATTGTTCGAAGAACACCAGACATTATACCGAAATTAATTTCAAAATTAGATTCATCGATTAAAGTTAATGATCATGAAATTGGTGATGTTGATTGCGAAATTAAATTAGACTTTCGGTTGCTAGTACCGTGCCACGAACGAGGAGAATCTGAGATGTTGATGGCATTTATTGAAGTCGGGCAAAAACGAATTTTAACTCATCCACTTTGTGAAACTTTTTTATTTTTAAAATGGAGACGTATTCGGAAATTTTTTTTAATGAGTTTATTTTACCATGCCGTTTACGTGCTGATGTTTACCCTATATGTGCTTGGTGTTTATGTACAAAACTGTGAAGACACCGAACCATGCCGAGCAGCTTTCTATATTTCACCAATTGGTTATTTTGTAGTTATACTCAATACTGCATTAATGGGACGGGAATTTTTCGAGGTAAGATAATAACAATAACAATCAGCAAAGTTAGAAAAATAAATATCATTTTTAGATGGGACATGGTTTAAGTGGTTACGCTCGATATTGGGAAAATTGGCTACAATGGACAATTATTCTTGGAGTTTTTTTATGTGTGGTAATTTTTATTTTACATAACATTTAAATGTTTAAAATTAACAAATATTCATTGTTTATAATTTTATCCAGACACCAGATACTTTAATTGCTAGTGACTTGTACACAGTGCCGATTTGGCAGCATCATGTGGCAGCTATTATTATATTTCTTGTATGGTTGGAGTTAATGATGTTGGTTGGAAGATTTCCAATTTTTGGTTTATACGTTCAAATGTTTACTAAAGGTAGCAATTGCTTTGTAGTTTTAATAAAAGTATTTACAAGACATATTACAAGACAAATTAACACATAACAGTTCTTTTTTTACTCAACAAATTAAAGTAAACCATATTAAATATGCGTAACGTAGGTATCTGGGATAGTAATAGTTATAAGCATTTTATTGTAGGACAGACGGACGAGCAGTGAAAGATAACATATAATACGTTCTTTAATTTTTGATGGAAAACGAACAAAAATTTTATTTTTTATATTATTTGTTGTAGTTGCTGAGTCATCATCAGGAAAGTTGAATTATTGAATAAAGTCGAAATATTGAAATAAAATACTTAAAAATATGAGTTTTATTTAAACTTAACCCATATAATGATACTAATGCTCAGCAACTACAACAAATAATATAAAAATTAACTTAACAAAGTATCAGCAATACAATAAATAACATATATAAACATTTTTTTTTATTCTTTTAGTTGCGGTTAATTTTGGAAAATTTTTATTGGCGTATTGTTGCCTTTTAATAGCTTTTGGTCTTACGTTTTGTGTGTTATTTTCGAACTATCAGGCATTCGAAAATATTCCATGGTAAATATTTGATTTTTTTATTTGTTTGTAAACCAAGAATTTATTTTTTTAGGTCGTTTTTAAAAGTAATTACAATGATGTCAGGTGAACTGGAATTCGAGGATATATTCTACAATGAATCAGAACTGCATCCACTTCAATACCCAGTCACTTCACACATTATATTTTTTGCTTTTGTTCTGTTAGTGACTGTTATTTTAACAAATTTATTAGTAGGCTTGGCCGTAAGCGATATACAAGGTCTTCAAGTATCCGCGAGTTTAGATCGCTTGATTCGACAGGCTGAGCTTGTATCACGGTTAGAAGGTTTATTCTTCTCAAAATTGTTGCGTAAAGCACCAGCAAAAATCATCTCAATTTGCCAGAGAAATGCTTTGTTACGAACTTCTCGATATCAATTACAATTTTTTACTCGACCAAATGATCCACGAGACAAACAATTACCGGAAGAATTAAAAAGTAATATTTATAAACTTGTGGCAGAACGACGTGATCGCAATCAAAGCATTTATAAACAGAAATATGAATATAATTATAGTTTTTTCAATAAAAGTTGTATGGATCGGTGTTGTAATAAGAAATACTTAGAAAATGTCGCTACCCCTGAAGATGATGTTGTTATTAGACCAAAATCGATGGCAACAGCAAGATCGAGAATATTTTCTGATAACAGCAAATACCAATATTCTACGAAATCAGATTCAATCGAACTTAAAGCGTTCGAACAGCAGCTAAAAGAAATATCCACAAAAACTGACAAATTCAATGATATATTTTTGAAAAAATTATTTATGATTTCCGAAGAAATGGCTAGAATTAAGATGCAATTAGATAGAAATTAGAACAGAGAAAAATTTAATGTTAAATAAACTTTAATCGGTAATAAATCTTTTATTAAAATAAAGTTTAACTTTAGATAAATAAAACTTAAGACTTGAATTTTATCTGAATAAAGAAGGTGTCTAATTTTTTTTTAAATTGTTCTAGAACTTACCAACAACTCACAATCATAATTTTCATTATCTTTCAAGCCAACCACACTATTTTTAAAACCATCTCTTGGTAGACCGATTCTTTCAATTTTAGATAAATTTCTTATTTCCACATTTTTATGGTTTTCTAATTGTTTATACACTGAATCTAAAATTAAATCATTCTCAACAATATAAGCAACATCGTCAGCGAAATTCTCATGATTGAATGTTATTAAAGCATCAGAACTAGCATCCCAAACCTTAAATAAAAAAATAAACTAATATGAAATGAATAATTCTTTTGGAAACTTTTAGTTTTTGTAATGGAAATGAGATACTCATTTCTAGAACTTAATATTTAACTGAAAGCTAAAAACAAACCTGCATTTGTTTAACTGGTTTAAATCTCGTTTCTGTAATTAGTTTCCAAGCATCTATTTCTTGCATTAAACGTTTAGTTCCATGATTTAATGCCGATACTCTATTACCGTAGTCTCCACTCTTGAAGCCGTTAAATTTTGGAGCACCTTCGAGAAGAAGAACTTTTTTCTTGGAGAGTATTTTATTTTTGGCTAAAAAAATATATTATTTTGTTCAGATGTAATTCAGAAATCAGAGAGGAAGAAATGTTATTACCAATGGCACACGCCAAGGTTGTGCCAACTAATCCTCCACCTGCAATGATAATATCATAATGGCCTTTAATATTGCTTAAATCTTGTTTCAATTTTGAAGACTCATTTTCTTCTGCAGAATGGCTGACTGAAGCTGATGAGAAATTGCTGTGATTGGATGATATAACTCGAGAACACAGTCTTGTTTTTGAAAATAATGTTGTAATACCATTAACTTTTATCATTTTTATTTTGAGCTATTACTTTATTTTTACTTATACTTATTTTACAAACTATAGTTTTTTCTTTTAATAAAATTGAAATAAAATTTATAAAAACAAACAAAAAATATCCATTCATGTCAGACATGCAGCCGAAAGTTTTTGTCGGCGGCGTTGCACTGAATAAAAACTATGCGGCGCCAAGCGTCATCGGCGTATAAATTTTTTGGTAGCCTCCTGTGTAGATGTTTTCGAAGATTGAAATGAAAAAACTTAATTAATTGGCACTTGTCCCAAATAAATCATAATATTAATTAATAGATATTGAAATGCGATTTAATTTTATGTTTTAGAAAACATGATTTTTTTTCAAGAATAGGTTAGTAATTTTGAAACAAAATTTTGACAGGCAATATTAAATAAATTTTTTTATTTTTATTTTTTCTTATTCCTGTTTCACTACCATATTTATGTGTACAGTGATTTCACTGACATTTGTTCCCAATTGTTTGTTTCTGCGCAGCAGCGGCGCATCAAAAGCAAGTTGCTGTTGTTGATGCTGATTGCTGATGTTTTACAATTTAATTTTAAAAATAGTATATCATATATCAATTGATAAATTTAAATAAAAATAAAGAGCTAACTAAAATGTTAAGAAATTAACAATAAACAATGAAAATAGAAATACGAATTTTATTGTTCACTTTAATTAATTTTAATTTTTATGAAAACTCGTCCGGAACATTGTCGCCATCAAAACAAAAAGTTAAACCAAAAGAATTGAAAACAAAAAAAGGACCAGTGACTGAATCCGTATTTGATCGAGGCTTAATATCGGAGGAACCGTCAGGTGATTTTTCTTTTTGGATTAATCTATACATAAAAAAAAAAAAATTTACCGGTCAATCTACCCAGGTTCTTACTAGAACGGATGAAGATAGTAACTAGGTAGGTACCTAGTTAACCTATCTAAACTAAACTGTTATCTTATCAAAATTACTTTATCCTTATGAACCAAAATCTAAAAAAAAAGATCCACTAAGATAGGTATTTAAATTTAGTACCTACTAATGTAACCTTCGTGCCTGTAAAACCTAACTAATATTATATTTACCTTACCTATCTAACTAACATTTATAAAGTTAGACGACGAACTTATAAAATTGCACTTATTCTTCAATAATTAAAATAAATATAATAAGTAGGTACCTACCGAACTACCTACCTCTATATGTAACTGTACTGTATAATATTAAGTAAGTGTACTGTATAATATTATTTTGATTTTTTTTTAGCAAGAGACATTTTAATCGAAAATGCTGCTTACTTTATTGATACAAATTTGAGAAATTTTAATGAAACCATTTTGGGCTATATAACTCCGTGGAATAATCATGGTTATGATATTGCAAAAATATTTAGTAAAAAATTTGATTTTATTTCACCAGTCTGGTTTCAGATTCATAGGAAAAACACAAATTTATATGAACTAGCTGGAACGCATGATGTAGATTCCAATTGGATGGAAGCTGTAAAGGAAAATGGACGAAAATTAGAAATATTACCGAGAGTTATGTTTGAGAACTTTAATGAAAAAGATTTTTCGAAACTGTTAAGTTTCAAGGAAGAACGTAATGTTCTTAATGAAGTGATTCTGGATGCATGTAAAAAATATAAATTTAATGGTATAGTTTTAGAGGTGTGGACACAATTGTCGAATAGAGTTGATGACGATTATTTATATAGTTTGGTTATTGATATGGCACAATTATTAAAGAAAAATAATAAGAAACTGGTCCTTGTTATACCACCGTTACGAGATGGAATGAAAGATTTATTTTCAGCGATACATTTCGAAAAACTATATCCTCATGTGCATGCTTTCTCATTAATGACATATGATTTTTCAACAGTTCAAAGACCTGGAGCTAATGGTATTATTATAATCAAATATATATATATATATATATATATATATATATATATATATATATACATACTTATATTTTTTTCCAAATATGAACTTACAATTTACACAAAAAACTAGATACTAACCATTCACAAGAAATTTATTGAATTAAGAATACTTACGTATTTTAATAATTAAACCAATTAAATTGAGCCTAAAGATTTTTGCCAGAGATTTCATAAAATGTATAATAGAAAAAAAAATAAATTTTTAGTAGTGTGATATATTATCATAATCCAACTTTTTTTACAACACTATAATTTCAAATTGATAATGTTACGTGTAGTAAAGAATAATTATCTACTTAATTTTTCAGCTCCTTTGTATTGGATGAGAAAAGCTATTGAGAATATTGTACCGACATCAGTAGATAATTTTGAAGATAAAAGAAAAAAAATTTTAATGGGCCTCAATTTTTACGGTAATGACTATACTCCAGATGGTGGAGGACCAATTATTGGGAAACAATTTTTAGATTTAATCAAAAATGTTAAACGTTTAAAATATGATGAGCATGATGTTGAAAATTTTGTTGAAGTGAAAATGAATGATGGTCGACATATTGTATTTTATCCAACCCTGTTTTCTATATATGAACGCTTAAAATTAGCAAAAGAATTAAAAGTGGGAATTTCAATATGGGAGCTAGGCCAAGGATTAGATTATTTTTATGATATGTTTTAATATCGCCACAACTATAAAGAAAAAAAAATTATTGATTTAATAGATTATGTTTATGTGAAAATGTATTATTTGAAGATGAATTTAAAAATTTGAGTAAATCAATAAAACTTGTTTTTTTATTTCAAAAACGTTTCAAGAGTGTTTTATTTTTTTTTAAAAACGATAGTTGATCTAACTTTTATTATTTCTAAGTTTAATATTAGGAAACTAAATGTGTAATAATAGATTATGCCTTGTTCAGACAATGAAATCTTATCATGATAATCTTACTTTTTGTGATTATCATTCTTTTTTCCATGATTTGCTCATACAAAAAAATTGTCATAGGAAATCATGATTATCGAAAATCATGAAAAATTACAGGGATGAGTTTATAGTTTTTTACCATCCATGTTACCCATTTCCACTCATTCCTACTTATTTTTGACTTTTATTTTTGGCATATTTTCTTTATTTACAAAATAAAAAAAAATTTGAGTAGCAAATAATATTTATGTTTTTATTTTGTTTGCTTTCTTGTTGTTTACTTTTTTTGTTTTCGTTCATAATCGTGTTCACACAGGTTTTCAAAGTATGATTATCTACACCAAATCACGATTACGAAATCATGATTTAGTCGTTGTCTGAACAAGGCATTAGATAAAGTTACCTTAAGCATTTCTAAATTTTCCATCGTCGATTTTTAAAAATATTGATCTTTAATGGATTTAAAAAAAAACAAAAAATGTTCAATTAATAGAATTTATTTTTATTAATTCGGTTTTTTACATTTTTTAAATATTTTTTTTATTTATTTTTTTTTTTATAAAAGGCGCCTAAAACATTTTGCATTACAGAAATTTGTTTTTAATAATAAGTTATTTTTAAATATTTTACATAAAACTGCATCGTTTTAGTTAATTAATATTTGTTGATACATATTACATTGTATTTTATTTTGTGTTGAAAACTACGCCATTTATTATTGTATAAAATAGTTATTTCCAATTTATTCAAGTAAAAATAAAATTTATAAAAGCATTAACATTGCATTTGCATTTAAGAAATTTCGTATAAAAAATTATTTTCACTATTTGACATTTTCAAATCCAAACTCAGTCCGTCCTATGTCATGTCGTATGTAGTTAAATTAAAGTTACTTATGCCTTGTTCAGACAACGACTTAATCATGATTTCGTAATCATGATTTGCGTAGATAATCAAACTTTGAAAACGTGTGTGAACGCGATTATGAACGAAAACAAAAAAAGTAAACAACATGAAAGCAAACAAAATAAAAACATAAATATTATTTGCTACTCAAATTTTTTTTTGTTTTGTAAATAAAGAAAATATGTCAAAAATAAAAGTCAAAAATAACTAGGAATGAGTGGAAATGGGTAACATGGATGGTAAAAAACTATAAACTCATCCCTGAAATTTTTCATGATTTTCGATAATCATGATTTCCGATGACACTTTTTTTGTATGAGCAAATCATGGAAAAAAGAATGATAATCACAAAAAGTAAGATTATCATGATCAGAGTTCATTGTCTGAACAAGGCATTAGATTGGTTCAAATTTCTAGGTAAAAGATGTTTAAATTTAGCTTGTTTACACTTATACCAGTGTTTAATGTTAACGTAATTTATTATACATATATTATTAACTGCCAAAATCACTTTTTTAACTCATAATAAATAAATAAATGTATATTAAATAGAAGCACAAAATGTCATATCGGCTTAATAATACCTAACTGAGATATAAGCCCAAGAAAATCTTTAAATAAACAAAAAAAAAAAATGTTATAAGTAATTGAAACACCTACAAATAGGAACATCAATTCAAAAACCAAATTGTTTATTAGATTTTATAGCACATTTAGATACATTGTGTAAATCAATTTTATGTGTTTGGACCTAATATTAAAAAAAACATTTTACACATTTTTTCAAAGTTTATTTGATCCCATTTAATTGATTAGAGATAAATCATATTCTAAAGTAAAGAAGAACATACATTATATATTTATTTATTTATTCTGTATTTTAAATTCAAAAAACTTTAAAAGGTTAAATTCATATTTTCAATTCTCGAGTGGGCTAGCTAGACTGTAATTGTAAGCATAAAAAAATAGTAAAAATTATCATTTTTAAATGAAATTGGCAATTAGAACAGTTTAATTTTATTATTTTATTATTTCATTAATTAAACGAATGATACACAAAGTGAATGAAATATAAATAATCCGAGTGCAGTGTTCCAATCAAAAAAATTAAACTTAATTTATTTTTATAATTTAAAATTATATATTTTCAAATTCTTATGGTTTTCATTAATTTTTTTTGGTTTGTTTTGAAATTAAATAGTTAATTTACATTTTATTTGAATAAAATTCTTATTTAAATTATTTTCAATCAAATAAGGCACTAGCTACACGTTAAATTTTATTTTATTTTAAGTCTATTATTATTTTTGTTTGTAATATAATTATTTTTGTTTGTAATATAATTTATCATGTGATTCAATTTAAAAATTTGACGTGTAACTACTGACTACATAATTCATCTAAATATTTTATATTCTGACTAATTAACATAAAATCAATTCTATAATTTATTTATAATTATAATATTACTGATTTTTCAATTAAATTTTTATTTAAATATATTTAGGTGTTTCAGTAACAAAATTTCTTTGAAAATAAATATTTAAACAAATCTTTATTTCTTAATTAATATTTTTTTTACAATTACGTTTAAAAATATCAATAAATTAAGTGGAAATATGATCCAAATTAACACGCTCTCCGTTTTGTATTGTTTGTTGTGAGGAGTTTGGTCGTAAACTCTTTTTTTTTAATTCCTTTGAATGGAAGTATATGAATTGTCTTTATTAAAACATTTTAATAGATTTGTTAAAATATTATATTAACTCAATTTGCTGGTTCTCTTTTATGTATTTTTTAACAACAAAAAGTTCTATAGTCCAGACAAAATATAATGTTAACATTTTTCAATTAAGTTCTTTTTTTCTAAGCTTGAATTACAATTAACTTTTCAAAATTGTTTTAACTTTGTTAATAAATAAAATATTTCAAGATAGAAAAGCTCGATATATATATATGAACATATATGTACATATAAATTTTCCATTATATTAAATTTCCAAGTACTTATTGACATTTTATACCATAATATTTAATATTATTGTTATACATAATAAACTATACATAATTATTAAAAAATTTACATATAAATAATTTTTTTTTTCGTTCTCAATAAATATTTTTTTCCATCTTTAATTCCTTAAAAATATATATAAATAAATAATTCTTTAATTTGGTTTAAATTTTTGTGATTTTTAAATTTATTTTTTGATTTATTCAATGATGAAATAAATTTAATTGAATTAATAATATCATTAAGCTAAGTGTTAATTTTTTACATTTAAATTTTATTGATATAAATATGTTTAATTTTATTCGTAAATTATATTTTGTCTTTAGACAAAATAAAATTTGAAGAATTTAAAACGATATGACGCGAAATTTTATGTTTTATTAAATATCATGAAGCAATGATTTCGCGTCAGTTTTATTAATATTATATTTTAGTTACATATTATTAATTTTATTTATTCATGTATTATAATCAATTTATTTAAATGTTGAAGTGTATCGTTGGTTGTGTAGTGAAACTATTTTTTTGATTTTAGTTTTAACCTAAAAGAATAATTCATTATATAATTTTTTTTTATTTTTACGATTTTAAATTGGAAATGCAAGTTTCACTGACTTATTTATATTAAGTAATACATATAATTATGATCAACTGTCGAACAGATTTCCGTAATGTAATTATTCTTTTATTAATATAGTTAATGTAAATAAGGGGGAAGGGAATGTGTGTTTTATATTATTGGTAATTGTTTAGTTGTAATTTCTTGAGATTTTGATAAATTTCTTCAAATAATAATTTCTTAATTCAGCTCGAACGAAATTTTATGTAAATAGTGAGGCAATAATAAAATTATTTTGAATCAATTTGATCTTCTTGTTTTTTATATATGATATATGAATTAGTTAAAACAGAGAGGTTAATATAATATTCTTTAAAACTATTTTAAATTTTAAATTATAATGTAAATTATGGAAATTGAATTTGTTTTGTTTTTGTAAATAATATTAAATTAAAATCTGATTAACTAAAGAAGTTAAAATTCCGACAGTTATAGTTACTTAATTACATTTGAAATTAAGTCAGTTTCCGAACTTGCAGCTCATTTTGGATAACAATAAATTATTGAATTTCTTTCTAAGCTATCACATAAACGTTTTGATGTAATGCAAGTGCTCAATGTGTTTTTTTTTGTTTTTTTTTTTATTGTTAGTTTAATTTTTATATTAATTTTGTTCAAGTTTTATGATTCAGACGCATGCATGATCATTTTCTATTTCTCTAAACCTAAACTAATACAATTGACAGAATGTACATAATATATGATTAAGAAAATTTGAAGATTGAATAGAAAATTAAATTGAAAATATAATTTTATAACAATAAAAATTAGTATATTTAAAATTGCAATAGTGGCTTTGTTCTGAGTGATCTTTTTATTATTATTTTTTTTAAAATAACTAACAAAACGATCTGTCACAAAGGGAGATAAACCTGACCTGATCCGAGAGATTGGGGGAAGAAAAGTAACATGATTTATATGAAAGGTGATGATCTGAACGCCCGTTTGAAGCCATCAGAATTGAAACTAAATTTTTGTAACAGTTACTTATGTCGAGTTATCTCCAGTATTAATTTCTACTTAACTTCTATTTTGGATAACACAATAAAAAAATCTCTGAATTACTCCGGTATCTGATCTACATAACTATGTACTTTTACACCATTCTGCGAATTCTGGGTAACGTATGCATAAATGTTTAAAATTGATTTATATTTCCAGAAAATGATGATGCCCGTTTTGAATATAATACTATTTTGTTTTTGATTGGGTTATAATTTATTTTTCACGATTACGAGATAGCGAAAGAAAAATTATACATTTAATTAACAATTGATTACAATAGTTACGTATAAATTGAGTTCTCATTAATTTTTCTTTTTTCTTGTCTTTTTTTTTAATTATTATTAGCTTTATTTTTGTATAATCATTTATTTTTCTTTTTATTTAAAATTTTTAATTTAACTATTTTATTTTATTTTATTTATTTAAATTCTTTATATTTATTTATTTCAATAAATAATTCGGCAGTTTTTTATTAATATCTTCATTTTTTTTTCAATATAATCAGTTTATTATTAATGTATAGATATATAATTTATAATTAATAAATTAATTGATTTTTAAAGTACAAATGAAAAATGATTTCGGTTATAGTCATATTAACTGTGATAGTGATTTTTCTGCAAAAGCAAATAAATTATCTGATTCATCATTTTTCATAACATTTTTGATTTACTATACATAATATTATTAATTCTATTCAAATTCCAGACATTCCAGTTATACCTATTATAATAATTTAGGTAATACGTAATACTATAATTGATTTCTAACATCAAAATGAAAATAAAAAAGCATAATTTGAAGTTAAACTAATGTTAGTTTCGGAACAAAATTTAAAAATTAAGAACAAGAATTAATTTTTAAACGAGATATAAAGTTGTCCCAAAGATCACAATAAACTGTTTATATCTTGCATTTATTAAGGGGTATTTTTTTATTTTTTTTATTAAAGTTACCAAATCACTAGGTGGGATACCTTTTATACTATAAGAAGTATGGATTTGGTAATGAGGACTGGAAGTTTAGACGGGATTAAAAAGTGGGACAGTTAGTAGGTAATCATTTACACTCTTCTTAAAGCGACGTAAGTCGTAAATCAAACGTCCGCCAGCTGTTGGGAACAGTTTTGATGGGAGAGCATTCCATATTCTCGAGGTGCGAATTGAAAACGAATCTCCAAAGCTCGTTCTATCACATCTGGGAATTTTGACGAAGAATGGGTGTGACGTTGAAGCAGTACGTGTTTGACGTGAAAATATTTGAAGTTGAGGAAGTGATTTTTATAGCCAACTAATACGTATTTAAATAAGTGTTTGAGAATGTGAATTATGCAGTTTAATTTGATTTTCACTTTTTGGAACTTCTATTCAATAGCTATTTTCATTCGATTTTTTAATTATAATGTTATCCTAGATAAATCTTAATTATATCCTAAATAGGATGAATATAATAACGTTGAGGATCATATACAAACTTTTGTGTCCTTCTAAATTTATAAAGAGATCAGACAATTTTTTTTGTATGTAAATCTTATCGCAATATAGATTTTTGTTTCAATGATAATTTAATTACAATTATATAATTTTATTACATTTCATTTTTTACAAACTCATGTATGTTTTCTTAGAATTAAATATAATAAAATTAAAAAATTAAAAAAAATATATATTTATTACACAAGGAAGGCGTATAACAAAAATGAGCTTTAATGTTTATTATTTTATGCTGTCAAATTTCGTTAAGATATTGATATTGATGATTGTGATATTAAATTGTTTCTATTTTACTTTCATTTATAGCAATAAATGTTATGAATTGTGTAATATTTCAATTATAACTTTTGCATATTAATGAATTAATCAAAAATTCGAAATTATTTCAGGGATATATTTTAATATTTCTATATTTATTTATTTATTTTTAGAAATAAATTCAAAGACTTATTTTAAAATTTCATATACAAAATGGACATAATGCATTTTTTTGTACAATACAATTTATTGAAGCTTTTTTTTTGTGAAACTTATGTGAAAATTAAGAAAACTAAAATAATGATGTCTTTAGGTTTCTCTTAATATAATATTTTAGTGTAATAGGATAATGCTTGCTTGCCAAAGCGCGACAATTAAAAAATCTAATTAAATTATGATTTAAGTTCTAAAAACGAGTCCCTTCTTTTAAAGTATAGGTATTTATATTATTTGAAGAAATTTTGTTTAAATCAAGTTGTGTTTTAAGATTGAATAATTTAATTTATATGCTGTAATTTAACAAATCTAACAAATAAAGGACAAATGTTTATAATGATAAGCAATTTAGGGTAGCAAAAAAATTTGAAGTTTATTTATCAATTTTGTTTTTTGTTTATACTTCTAAATCATATTATAAGTATAATAGTGTATTATGCATTTTATTGAAACCGTCATAATAAATAAAATAAATAAACATTATACATATTTTAATATCGCAAAAATCAATAATATAATAATTAGTAATATTTGCCTTCAGTATCAAAATTAAATTGATCCACTAAAATTAGAAGTGATACTTTGAAATAAAATAAATAATTATGATATTAATAAAATAAAAATGAGGATGTGCAAATCTAGTTAATGATAAAAATAAAAATTGATTTGAATGAATTTTGTTTCTTTTTTTTTATTATTTGCATTTATAAAATGAAAATAATTTTATTTAATATCTAATAGAAATTATTTATAATAGAAGTTTTACTAAATATATAAATAAAATACTTATTAATGGTTCTGTTTGAATACCTGATGAACCAGTTACCATTATATCTCTTTCTTCCATCAATGGTAGTTCTATGACATGAATTACACCATTAGTACATTGAATATCAGGACGAATAACTTTAATTTTCATTGCACGCCATAATATATAATATTCTGAAAATAAAGTAATTTAAAAAAGAATATTATTTATGTTTGTAATATAAAACTGTCATTATGAAATTTCAATTAAATATTTACTTTCTTTATTATATTATTATTATTATTTTTATTGGTTTATTAAAATAAGATATGTGTACTCATTTTCAAGACCTATTTAAAAATAAGTATTTTTGAAATATAAGGTAAATAATTTTAATTTTTCAATACGTCATATTTAGAAATTACCAAGATTAGTAACATACAAATAACTAGGGTGTAATCAAGATTTTATAAATTAATAAATCATAATATTTTGGTATCGAAAATTTTAGTTATTCTTCAGTATAGGACATTAAACCCTAAAAGTTTATATTGATCATCTTATCTCGACGAATTTATCAATTTACTAACAAAGTCAATAGTTTCATAACACCAAAAATATAATTATAATATACAGGTATTTGTAGTAAAATTTGTAATGTGACAAGAAATAATACATTATTTATATAATATAGGTTTTGAAAATAAGTAGTAGGTACAAATTTTATATTTATGTATATATTTTAATGTACTAATGAATTTCTATCTAGTTTAAGAATATTTATTAGTATTACAATGCTTTATAATACATTTCATGAAAATTATGCATAAATGTTTTCATTTAATTTTGAATGCCTTGTCAAGTAAGCAATAAATATATTCTTATATATATTATAAATTTATATGCAATACATTAAGATGAATTAATGTTCTTGCAATTAAAAACATAAAAACACTTCGGTTTATTGTAGTAATAACTAATATTTCCTAAAATTTATCAAAATTGTTAAAAATTGTAGAATTTTCTTTCAATAATATCTAAATGAAAATTACCTAAGTTTTTTTAATCGAAAGCGATATTTCTGTCGCGCAAGATATACACAACCAAGATTGCTAATCCAAATCTAAACTTTTTACATTAACTGTATGTCTGAAATGTTTCTTTTTTCCTATAGAAAAAATAGTTCCTAGAAAAAAAAATTAAAAAAAAACCCTGAAAATTCAAATTTACAATGTTTAAATTCTTTTCTGTTTTGTATTGTATTGTTGTTTTCAATTTTTATGATGGATTATAAATAAACTAGTTATTTTGGTTTTTTTTATAATTATTTTTATGATGGTATCTAAACGTTATAAACTTTTAATTTTAAATTATTTTTCAATTCAAAATTTAGCTTAATTTTATTTTTTGATTACTTATTCATTTTTTACACCATACTGAATTTGTTTTCAAGATGCTTAATTTCTTTAAATTTCATAGAATATACAGAATATACTTTATGTGAACAATACGTGAATATGATACTCATGAATAATATTCGAAAATAAAAGTTTCTAAAAGATTGTTTTTGTTAAGGTCTAATATCATGTCAATTATTTCGGGAATCACTATTCCGACATATTATGAAGCCCACTAACGTTTTAACTTACCAGAACCGAGATTTCGTTATGAAAATTATTAGGTGAGTGAGATGAGATGACTCATTTCTCACAAAAAATGATTTCATTTTATTTTTTACTGGTGAGATGATTCGATTTAAGTGTCATTTTACTCACTTGAAATTATTTGTGTGAGATTTCAAAATATTTTTTTTTTTTTTTTTATAATTTTTTTTTGTATTCTTTTTTATTTTTTTTTTTATGTATAATAAATGACATATAATATAATTTCGAAATACCACTCATCTCACTTTTTTATTAAAATCGTTTTTTCGGAAAAGTTCAAATCATTTGGCGAGATCGTTTCATTTCACCCACTCACTCACTTTATAACGAAATCTCGGTACAGGATGTTTGTTTTTAATTAAACTTTACCTATTCTTAATATAAATATTTATAACTATATATTTATAACTATATAACTATATAACTTTATAACTATATATTTGTCATTACATTAACACATTTTACAAAGACATTATGTTAATCGCATAAAATTTTTCATATACTTTTTTTATTCGTGTGTTAAAGTAAGTTACACGAATTTTTATACCGGAATTAAAAAAATTTTAAATCAATTAAAATCATCCATTTGTTCCAAGATAGAAGTTGGAAGAATATTGAATAGATTCGAATTCAAAATATTTTGTATAAAACCAAAAAATCGTTATCAATAAAATAAGAAACCACCTTACCAATATTGACGTATTAGACATAACAATATTACCACATTTTTTGATTCCGTGTGTTCGCCGGAATTTAAATTTTTATTTATGTATCAACAAATTAATATCAGTTGATACATAATAAGTAAAAATAAAAACATAACACTAACATTATTCATATTTTAGTTAAAAAAAAAAATCAGAATTTTATACCTTTTCAATTTTTTTATTTTTATTTTTTACAATTTTCTTAAAAGCTTACAAAATTTATTACTTTTCATGAATGAAAATTGCTGGAATGTATATACTATTTTGTTTTTATACAAATTTTGGTTTTCTGTTGCAAGAAAGAAGAAAAAATATACTATGTATAGTCTCTATAATAACATCTAGGTTTAATTTTATAGTGTAGTATAAAACATAGATGTTATTCTGCGGTAAAAAATTCAAATAAACCATTTGTATTAAGTATAAGAAAATTAAATTCGTTAAATTTATAACAAATAATATATTAAGAAAATAAACATCTACAGTTTAATTTAGTTTAGAAAATTCGAACTATTTTTACTGAACAAATCTATATGATTTTATTTTATTTTGATTTAATTCATGGTAGGTTCACTTAGAACAAAATTAATTTCAGTTTTCTTAATGTGTTTCACCTTTCAACCACATGCGGCGCTCTTGTTTGTTTACGTTTTGTTTAATTGTCAACCCAGCCGGCTGAGCTTTTTTTCTTATTTATTATTTTTTTGTGAAATAAAAGCGTTTGGACGTGAAGGTGATTTATTTTGAGAAAAAATTAATTTGAATTTTATTTAAAAAAATTATAAACTGGATTTTTGAAAAATAATTTTAATTGAAGTTAAATTTTGAACTTATTTTAGAAAACAGACTAAATTATTATAAAAGTAATAGAAGATATTATTTAATAATTTTTGCAATAAAATTAATAGAATTTTAAGTGGAAATGTTAGAACACAATGTGATATGAATTATATAATATATTTCAGAAAACATTTTATAAAAACTAAAAAAATTAAGAAAATAAAAAATTTGCTATAAAAATAAATTTATCTTTTATTCATAAACTTCTTTTTTTTCTGCAAATTTGAATTTTAATAATTTTATTTAAAATATTAGAAATAAATTACCACCTACAAAAATTTTATTTTTTTAGTTCACCTTCCCTCCACAAATCCACCAGGCGCTGTAGTAGATCTTTTGAGTGGGCCATCTATTACTATATCTTATCTATGATTTAATTTTGAATTAGCTTATTGATGATAAAATAATCTCGGTAAAAAAAACATTTCTTGTAAACAAAATAATATCAAAATCAAAAACATAATTAAGAATTAAATTAAACTTAATTACAACGTTATTAAAACAAACAATTAGGTATATAATTAGAAACAAAATTGATTGCGTATAATAGTTTTCTTGAAAAGTAAACATAATTTGTGCAACAAATTTTTTGCAAAAAATAACCGTATCGTCAAGTTAATATGTAAAATTTCTATAATAAGTGTTTTAAATTTTATAATTTGTTTTATTTTTTCCACAACAATATGCAATAACTATCCTGATATTTATTATGACAAGAAAATTATGCTATACATATTATATTTAATTTTATTCAAAAAAGAAAATAATAAAAAATATAAAAAATTTTTATCCGCACTTATTTTGGCCGGAAAACTATAAAGTTTTCCACTATTTTTATTTTTATTTTTTTTTTTAAGGAAAAGAAAGAATATTTTATGAAAACAAAAATCCAAAACAAATTTTAATAATAATATAAGCCTTAATACATTGTACATACATATATTTACCAGTATAGTGTTAGGTACCTACTTTCAGTTTTTCTTAAAAAAAAAAGAAAAGAATATCAACATACAGAATGTAAACTAACAGAAAACTCTGTGTTGCAAAATGTATAAAGGAAACGCTGAAGCTATACACTGATATATGTTGCCTAGAACTTTTTTGCTACGCAATTAGTCCCATTTTGTTTATTTTCTTAAGGGAAACATTTTAAAGAAAGATTAAAAAAATTTGAAGAATATTTTTTTTTACCAGAAGATATTTTTGCCCAAGCGGCAAGAACTAGCTGAACATTGGTTTCATTTGCTTTATTTTTTGGATGGAAAAAATTAAACAGAAAGATTAAAATTTTTGAAGAATATTTCAGGCTACTGGCAGATATTTTGTTCAAGCGGCAAAACACATAAAAATTTTGTAATTTTCTTGGACCAAATTTAAGTTGAGCGCCTAATTTATTAAAAAAAATAAAAAATTTTAAATATAAAAATACGGATTTAATGCTATATTATTTTTTATAAAATATTTTTTTTTATAACTCTGTGGTTAAAAAAAATAAAATTCTTAGAAGAATATTATGCTAAAGTTTGCCCTAATTTTTTAAGAACTACATTTATATTTTTTTTTCTGTATAACTTATTTGGTACAAATATTTTCAGACTAGTAAAAGAAAAAAATATATTTTTTTTTATATTTTTTGTACAGCATTATATATTATAATATGTATCGTACGTATGTATAACTTAAATCTTATAGATTGTATGTACATTGTACATAATAGTAAGTATATTTCGTATGTTTAGTTGAGATATATATATTTGAGTAGTATAAGTATTTGTAAGTTTAGCTCATCATGAAAATTTTTATATATATGTATATATATTAGCATGTACTGTACAATATACATAGGTATATATTCAAAAATAAGCTACCAGGTTTTTGAAAATAATTGGAAAGGCTGAAAAGAAGTTTATAAAAGTAAAAAATTTTATATTTTAAGAAAAAAAAAATGATAAAGGAAAAATATAAGACTGTTTAGAATAAAAAAAAATTAACATAATATAATTTGATATAGGGGTTTTTGATATTAAAATTTATGTAACTTTATGATTATGTAAAAAAAAAAAAAAAAAAACAGATATTTTTATTTTGTTAAAAATCTTGATTTGTACATATTTATTATATTTTCAGGTTCCTAAATTTTTTTTAAAGAAAAATAAAAATGAAGAATTGTTTATTATTCTAAATTTTATGGCTTTTGCATACTGAGAAGATTATAAGATCTTCTTTTTTTTTTTTGGAAAAAAAATTTGCTTTATTACAAAAATTAATAGACTGAAAAGAGGTGCTGTTTTTTTTTTTTTTTTGAATAAAATCCTGAAGAAAAATATTTAGTAATTTCTTAAGGCGACTTTTTTAGAACTGTTATACGGTCATAAAAAAAGCTAAACAAATAAAACTCTATCAAAGGGAGAATATAAAACAAAATTTGGTTATAAAAAATTTATTATCTGATAAAATTATTTTTATATCAGATAAAAATCTGCATTATGAATTTTCCTAATAATTTTTATTATTTGTGATGAATATCATAAACCATAATATGATTTTTGATGCCTAGCATTTAATAATATAAATATAGAGAAAAATTTGAAACATAATTTATCTAAGTTGAGTTATTGATTACATATATTTATTCATATTATAGGTATACTACTTTCTTTAAAATGCTAGAATATTTAATTTCCTAAATTTGTTATTATTCTCGAGTTTCATGAATTCCATCATGCAAAATTTCGATTAATTTTTTATTAGATGCACTAGCATTGTGTTTATCTAAAATATACACCTAAACATTGCAAAGCAATAGGTATCTATTTTATGAATTCCGTTCATTTTAAATTAATGTGTACGTATAGATTTTATGATTAATTTAAAATTTTTAAAGCTTCGACAATAGATTTATGAAAACATAATAAATAGAATGATGTTGATTAAGTATAGTAAATGCAAACTAGCTATATGTGGTTGTTGTTAAATTTTGTATTATTGTAGTGTTATATATAATTATAATATTACGTAACATTTTTTTAATTTGTTATGATAAACCGTCGCATCTCACTCAATATTATTTTAGATTCTAAATTTGGGCATTGGTGATTTTGTGTAAAATATTACTGTTTAACTTTAATTTTTTTTGTAGAATTTAAGTTAAAACAAGTTCGTCAAATTTTGTTAATAAATAATAATATTTTTGAGTTTGTTTTTTGCAAATTTTGTTAATAAATAATAATATTTTTGAGTTTGTTTTTTGCAATTTTCCTACCAATAGCGTTAGACAATTTTCCCACGAAAAGCGTAAGATGACGATTAGAAAAAAGTCAAAAAAATATATAATTCCATTATAAAAAAAAAATGGCCTAAATAACTAACATTATTTTGTATTAAAAGAAAGAATTAATGTTACGTAATATTAAGTTATTAAATTAGTGGAAATAACATTTTCTCGTTGCGATAAACGTATACATATTTAATAAAACTCACCCGTTAAGCTAAATTCATCTGGATAATCGACTGAAGTTTCATCTGTATAAGTGCATTGAATATATAATTTTGTGCATTATAAATTTTTGTAATAAAATTTTTTTCGTTTTTGTTTGAAAATAAGATTATTTCATTAATATGAAAATTCCTAATGAACAGTATATTTATGATGATGAATTGATGATATGATAATGAAAACGTACATTATATTATTGTATGTATATTATAAAAAAATTTGAAAGTATAAGTATTTATATGTTGTATATACATTATTATAACACTTTGAAAATAATTGGAAAATTAAATAAAACAAAGTTATTGCGGTATTATTTTTATTAAAAAACGGAGATCATCATGTCATCATAAAACCATTAAATTTTATCCAAACAATTGAATGTCAGAATAATTTTAATTAAAAATTCAAAGTAAAAATCTTAGTTTCACACATTCATTTATACCATTTGTTGTAAAATATTGTAAAAATAAATTAAAAATATATTCCAATAATCCAATATCTCTTCCAATAATTATACTTAATTTTTTATTTATATCATAACTTTCTTAATTTTTATCTAATTAGAAAAAAAAAAAGATTTTCAATTTATTTAAGAAAATAATTCTATATTGTTCATGGCCTTACGTGAATTAAATCTTAAAATGTTTGTATGTATTTATTGGATACTTTGGTGATAATGAAAGAGGTTTAAACTTGTAACAAATAATTTAAATTTTGAATCGAGGTTTGGTCTGATGGATAATTGAATAAAAAAGTTCATAAAATAAGTATTTTAAAATCTCACGTAAAGAATAAAAAAAATTAATCAAGTGAAAAGTATTTTAATAAATTTACAGTTATAAAACTTATAATATGAATAGATAGGTATCTGTAGATAGTTATACTGAGTATTCGGGAATTTAGAGGAAAACAAAAAAGTTGTTAAATAGTACTTTAAAATAGCACGTTAACAAAAACAAACGAAATATTTAAATTGTAGTACTTTTTTTTAAATTGTAGTACTTATATATAAAAATTTAGTTTTTTCATTATAATAAACGCTTGAGTCCTGCACAAAATTTGTTTTACCCAAAATAGCTCTCTATATTCGTTTAATGCCTTTAATGGTTATTGATCATCGAACAATTGATTTTGAATTAGAAATTAGTTAAACAACGTTTATATAATGATTATAAAATTAAATTTTTAATGTATATACGGAGTAAGTGTAGTTAATAGAATTAAAGTACCCATATATTATCTAACACGTTGCGCAACTGATCATTACCTATATACACATATGTATCTATAAAAATATTTAACAAAAACAATATTTTTAAACATTTTTTTTTTTAATACAACGATGAGTTAGTTATTTAATTTGTTAAATAATTTGTTAGCTCTTTTAGACCCTGATATAAATTTTGGATGAAATATTCATCTTTTTTTGTCTTTGGTATCTACATTTGTGTATAAATCTATATAAAATTTATTTTTTATTTTATAATACAACACTGTTAATTTTGAAGAGTGACTTTTTAAAAAGCAAAGCTATTAGATGACCATTAAAGAAAGATATTTAAAATATATTTATCCTTACGTGAATTTTCTTCAACAACTCTTATTCTAAGAGTGTCTCTATATGTTGGTAATACTAAGGAATCACTTGTTTTTGATTCATCAACCAGTTCTTGAATTGGATATGGCTTATTGGAAATTACCAGATGACGTTGTAAAATTGATTCCGACTGAAATAGAAATAAAAAACTAGTTAATATTTAATGTTCACTCATAGGTATGTATATATGTAGTAAATTTTTCTAAAATACAAGAAAATTTTACTTTTAAATGTCATATCATATAATGATCAAGTTTTTGTGATATTAAATATTAAAACTTTATTTCAATCGACTTTGATATAGCTAGAAATGTGCAAACTTTTGATTTTTTTTTTTTGAAGTTATAACATTTTTCTTGGTTTTTTTTTCTTGGTTACCATATTCGTATTTGTGATTACAAATTGTTTTAAATGTTTTACTGCTTCTGGAAAATAAATTAATAAACTTTAAAATTTTTGCTCTTCAGGAAAAAAAAGTTTTGTTTATTTTTATAATTTTAGAATTTTTGAACGAAAAAAAAATATCAACTTTTTCACTTTGTCTGGACTATATGTACATATATAACATATACATAATATAGTTTTGTCTAATTTTTGACATTGTTTTAACAACCTATTATAGTACAAGGATTTATTATTGTCAAAAAATAATTTTCGTTAATAATTTTTGCTTATTTTATTTTTTGCCTTTCTGAATCGATTTTGATGGTCTCAAACGACCGTTACGTAACCAATGAGTGCGGACTTATTATATACATAACAAACGATCGTGAAAATCTAACTAAATTGAACTTTAATAAAAGTCAATGAATACACATTTTTAGTTCAAATCGAATTAAAAAAAAAAAATAGAAAAAAAAAAACAATTATAAATAACTCTTTACAACAAAATTTTGTTAGAATAAATTTTCGAAGTCACTTAAGTTATACATACATATGTAAAATTATAAATAAGAAGAATTTTTAATTATAAATTCAATTAAAACTAAAGTTTTAATAAAATTTATTTATTATTTCGCCTCAGATACAAAACTCAAGAAAACAAAAGTAAATTATAGAAAGTAAAATATTCAAATTCACAAATTAATTTATCACCCCAGTAATGTTTAAATACAAATTTCAAGTTCTTCTATAATCATTAAAATTGAGAGAAATAATTGATATAACAAAATTAGCTTTGTAGGGAAACAAACAATACAAAAAGTTTTCTTAGAAAATCATAATATTTACTATTTTCTGTTTGTTAAAACAACAACAACACAACAAACAATACAAAAAGATTGAATAAATTCTTTAATGAGAATTACATTAAATTACAGTACAATATACATAAACGTATATATTAACATATTATGATACAAATATAAAAAACACTTATTTAACAACACACTACAAATATAAGTATGTTTATTTTTGAATTCGGAGCTCCTAACCTAAACGTATATTTTCACAAGCGACAGTGGTTGCAGATTTAGTCAAAATATACAATTATTTCGGATATCATAATGATTTATATTTCGACGTATTATGATTAAACATTATTGAGCCGATCGGAGTAGTTTTTCCAATATCATGAATTTCTTCAAAGTCACAAGGATGGACGTCTACCGTATAATATAAAAATGCAAACCAGTTAATAATAATTCTTTACGAAAAGTATGAGCAACTTTGTGAATTACTAAATAATGAAAAATATAGGATTTTGTTCGATTTAATAACAAACGTCTACAGAGATTCTATATAATTCACTTACTTTAACCTATAAACTCTATCTAGTTATATTTAATATTAATGCTATTCTAAAATGCCATAGATGGATTTAATCAGATTTAAGGAAAAAAAAAACATCGTAAAAGTTAAGTTATTTGTATATTTTTATAGTCTTGAAATTTTATGCTAATTTTTTAAAGTACATTTTACTAAAAGTTTTTCAAAACATAATTTACATAATCTTTTTGTAAGTCTTATTCAATTTGGAAAATAAAAAAAAAAAAAATTAAATATTTACGTAAGACCAACATAATTATTTTTTGTAAAAAGAAAAGATTCCAGTTTTCCTTACAAAACTATATAAAAAAAAAAAATTATGCAAACTATCTAATTATTAGAAAGAAAAATAAATAATAATATGTATAAATAAATGGCAAGAAAAATTGTTATTTAAAGCATATAGTTTTATTACTATATCTGTAGGTGGTTAACATTTTGTGTGTGTGTACTTTCATTGCGTTATATAATTTTAAGACTTTAATTAAAGTAAAGAGTTCAGTTGTTTTTAAAGAATATTGAGAATAACAAACATTTAAATTACATTTATAAAATTTTATTTATTTATTTATGCTTTTTATCTAACAAATAGTAAATACTTTCGACAGAAAAATAGAGGTCTGAAAATAACTTAATTCTATCAAAATTTTACATAAAAATATATTTAAATTTATAGAAAAAATTCACAACCAGGAACCTCTTAAAAAGGGACTCTAATGTGATATATTATTACATAAATAGTCGAGATACATTAAGAAAATAAATAAAGAATATGAAACAATTTAGGATTGATATTTAAAAAATATTATATTCTTTTTATTAATTTAAATTAAATGATTTAGATTAAAATTAAATGTATTTAAACCGACATACATATCCAGTTCTTGAGGATATATTATTAAGACATACTTTTTTCTAATCATCAAAGTGGCATATGAAAAATAAATAGGTAGGTATATTATTATTAAAAAAACATTAATCTGTTATAATTTCGTAAAGCAATTGTGAGCTGCTTATTTTTTTCCACTCTCAATGAAACTTTATTTTTATACAAAGTTACAATATTTTTATATTATTTTTAAATGTATAATTCGAATTAAAGGATTAAGTCATTATGAAATGTTTAATTAGGTTTTGAGGTTTTTATAAGATTATTAACGCTTCCACTTCTTTTTTATATTGCGTTCAAGCGAATTAAATTAAATATGCATAAATATTAGAAAATTTATCATTAAATAAATCTAATTAGACACATAATTTGCTTCCAGAAGTCCTTTTTTTTTTTTAAATTAAGTAGTATACACTATATAGAGTGTTTTAATGAGCGGTAAGTAAAATATTTTAAAATTGGAATATGAAGTTTTTTTATTTGAATTTTTTTTTTAATTTTTTACAAGTTAGAACATTTTATATGTACGTGCTGAACAAGTAGATGTAAATTATTCATAATGAAAGGCATTTTCAATATATTTTATTTTTCTTTTTATAGAATGTACACTTACAATTTACAGTATAACATAAAATGTAAATTTAAATAACATTTAACTTAAGTTCAGAAAACTGTAAAAATTATGGACAAAAAATATGAAATTTTTAAGTAATAAGTATGGAATTCAATTTCCACTGTGGTCGTATGTGTGTTAATTTGTTTCAACTTTCAACATTTTGAATATTATTTCGTACAATAAAAGAATGATGTGGCACCTGCATTATACTCATTAAAAAGGAGAAAATATAAAAAGATATTATGAATTAATTTGATTTGAAATTTGTTATTTCTTTTCATCAGATAATTAAACTTTATTTAAAAATGCCAAAGCGTTAAAAAAATTAGTTTTAAAGTTTATATATAGTGTATGAATTACATCATACACGTTTTATACATTCTTTTTAAATATCTCGTACTGGTACTTTTTATTGTAGCACTAGGCTAAGCTATTGAAATATAGAATTTATGTAAAAAAGAAAATATAAATTCTGTCTATTCATGAAATGGTAAAATTTAATATAATTTTTCCAAATGTAAACTATATATAGAGTTTATTGCACAAAGAAAAATTATCAAAAATATTATTTTGATAAAACAACTTATGCTGAAGGTAGTTCAATGACTGTACTTTTTTACTACAATTAAAATATTTATTGCATATATATATTATAATGTATTAAAGTATTGTTAGAAAGTAACACATTTTAGTTAAAGTGCTTATTTTTTATTTCATAGCTGTTCTCCACCTGGTTTATTTTTTCCAGTGTACATAATGTAGAAATTTTATGTTTGAAAACTTCTCATATGAGGAAAATAATTTTGAAGCATTCGGATAGAATATCGAACATACATTTATTGTTATCGATACCGGTGAAGATTGAAAAAACGGGGTCTTAAAAATGTCTAAAATAGTACTCTAAATTAATCTTCTTACATTATTATAATACTTTTTAATGCGTTGGGGATCGTTATGTTGTATTTAGTGCTATAGAATTTAGATCACTAAATAATGAAAAAATTTAGATGCATCAGCGTATATAATGAAAAAATTTAGATGCATCAGCGTAAATAATGAAATCATTTAGATGTTTCGTATTGAATATTACGTAATACCATAGATGAAGAATATAGTATCAGATGGTAAACTTCCATACATCGTGTTTTAAGTTTGATATTTCAAAAAATGGTATTTTCTTGTGAGGGTATTAGTGAAACAAAATAAAAACAGCTTTAAATTTTCAATGTATTTAGTAAACATATTTTTACATTTGCACTCAACTCAATACAAAATAATAAATAAAAAATCATATTGAAGCTAAATACACAAATGAAATTGTGTATACAAAAAAATGCATAATAAAAATAATACACGGATGATAACTTTCTATTTTACAGGAGATTTTAACTAACACATTTTTTCCTTTATTTTGCTTTATTTTTATTTACAACTAAAAATCAATATTTGGATGAATCGATCATTTGCCGATACGAGAGATTTTGTAACAACTTACCTTTTTTTTTTTGATTTTCTGTTTCAACTAAATAAAATTAAATTTTTAAAAATAATAATGTTTTCTTTAATGACTGGAAGATACTCGTTGATATAAAGAAATATAATAATTTCGGTTCTTAGCTCCTAATATTTAAAGAATTTTATTTATTTATTTAAATTTTATGTATTAAATTTTGTACATAAAAATTTTTTTTTTTTTTCAGGATTAATACAATGATTTTTTGCGAAAAGGTAGAAAATTTCTTGGTTTTTTTTTTATTGATTGAATAAAATAAAAAATTACTTCAGACTAATAATTTTTAATTTTTTAATTAATTTTTTTTTCTTTGAATCAAAAAAAACTTAAATTTTTATTTAAAGTAGTTTGTTGTAAATTTATTCGTATGAATATTATAATGCAACAACGCATGCATACAATCATAATGTTTAATTAGGATAAATATTTATGTATACGTCGTTTTGTTTTTATTATTACTTTTTATAAACATATGATTATGAATGAATTTATGAATTCATATTATATCATAGGCTAAAAAAACGAAAAAAATTCTTATTTTTCTAACATTTACGAACAACAATTGAATTACGATGTTTACAAAAAACAACAAAAAATTTTGACTCCAATTTCTTTATTTATACATATAAAGCTTTTTCATAAATAGTAATATGAATAATAAATAGTAAATTCCGTTTCCTTTTCAAATAATGAAAAATTGCATAGCTAGGACATGCTTTCTTCACTCATCTTCTCATGTATTATTTTATTGATAATTATGCGAAATAATAAAAAAAAATTTTGTTTGTAATAAAACACAAATTTGGTTTTTTCAATAAATTTTATATATTTTGATATTTTTATCGATTACCTATTTAATTATTAAATGATTTGTTTACTTGAAAATAGAGTCTCTGTCTCGAGATTTCTCGCGAGAATGTCATTATTTTAATATCTCGTCTCGTCGAGAAATTATGATCCTTCTCGCAGACTAGCATACAAAAAAATGTTCAAAAATGTTCAAAAATTATTAATAATAAAAAAGTAAAATACTAATATTTTCAAGTAAACAAATCATTTAATAATTAAATAGGTAATCGATAAAAATATCAAAATATATAAAATTTATTGAAAAAACCAAATTTGTGTTTTATTACAAACAAAATTTTTTTTTATTATTTCGCATAATTATCCAATACTCTTAAAATAAAATAATACATGAGAAGATGAGTGAAGAAAGCATGTCCTAGCTATGCATTTTTTTCATTATTTGAAAGGGAAACGGAATTTACTATTTATTATTCGTATTACTATTTATGAAAAAGCTTTATATGTATAAATAAAGAAATTGGAGTCAAAATTTTTTGTTGTTTTTTGTAAACATTGTAATTCAATCGTTGTTCGTAAATGTTAGAAAAATGAGAATTTTTTTCGTTTTTTAGCCTATGATATAATATGAATTCATAAATTCATTCATAATCATATGTTTGTAAAAAGTAATAATAAAAACAAAACGACGTATACATAAATATTTATCCTAATTAAACATTATGATTGTATGCATGCGTTGTTGCATTATAATATTCATACGAATAAATTTACAACAAACTACTTTAAATAAAAATTTAAGTTTTTTTTGATTCAAAGAAAAAAAAATTAATTAAAAAATTAAAAATTATTAGTCTGAAGGGATGCATGTCAGTTGTACAATTACCAGTTGTACAATTTTTTTGTACCAGTTGTATAATCCAAAATACCACTTGTACAATTTAAAATTTTATTGTACATCTGGTTGTTTGGATTGTACAAGTGGTAAAAAGATTCCACTTGTACAATTGACCACTTGTACAGACTAGTGCCAGTTGTACAATCCAGTTGTACATTTTAGACCAGTTGTACAATCTCTATTTTTTCGAATTAACCACTTGTACAATTTTTGACAGTTGTACAATCTTTTTTTTTTTTGTAATTTACCACTTGTACAATTTTTGGAAAAGGCGCTAGGGCGGCGCAGTGAAATAAGGCCGCATGGAGGTCTAATTTCATGTTTCAAAATGAAAAAAGGGCTCAATAAAAAATCTTGTGAGGTGAGCACACAAGGCAGGGGACAGCAGGGCGGCGGGCGGGCGGTTGGTCACTGGCGCCGCAAATCCCACTGACCAACCGCCCGCCCGCCGCCCTGCTGCCCCCTGCACTGTGTGCTCACCTCACAAGATTTTTTATCGAGGTCTTATTTCATTTTGAAACATGAAATTACTACGCGGCCTTATTTCATTTATAAAAATGGAATTAGCCCTCCAAAAAAATTTTTTTTTGTCGCGGTCTTATTTCATTTTTCAAAATGAAATAAGGAAGCGATGATTTTGGTCGCGGTCTTATTTCATTTATCAAAATGAAATAAGGCCGCGAGGACTTTTTTTGCGGTCTAATTTCATTTTTCAAAATGAAATAAGACCGCAACAAAAAATCCTAGCGGCCTTATTTCCATCCCCCGCTAGGGCACGGTCACCTATTATGCACAACAGCTTTTCCATACATTTTGCTTAGTTTTTCACGGTTATAACTTTACCATAGAGATTGTACAACTGGTTAAAAATTGTACAAGTGGTTAATTTGATAAAAGATAAATTGTACAACTGGTCAAAAATTGTACAAGTGGTTAATTTTATAAAAATAAATATTGTACATCTGGTCAAACATTGTACAAGTGGTTAATTTGAGAAAAAAAGGATTGTACAACTGGTCTAAAATGTACAAGTGGTGATAACTGAATTGTACAAATGGTAAATTTGTCTGTACAACTGGTAAATTGTACAACTGGTCAATTGTGCAACTGGATTATTTTTTACCGGTTGTACAGAGAAAAATACCAGTTGTACAATTTTTTTTCGCCATACAATTTGAAAAATTGTACAACTGGTAATTGTACAAGTGGCACTCACCCGTCTGAAGTAATTATTTTTTTTATTCAATCAATAAAAAAAAAACCAAGAAATTTTCAATCTTTTCGCAAAAAATCATTGTATTAATCCTGAAAAAAAAAATTTTTTTTACGTACAAAAATTAATACATAAAATTTAAATAAATAAATAAAATTCTTTAAATATTAGGAGCTAAGAACCGAAATTATTATATTTCTTTATATCAACGAGTATCTTCCAGTCATTAAAGAAAACATTATTATTTTTAAAAATTTAATTTTATTTAGTTGAAACAGAAAATCAAAAAAAAAAGGTAAGTTGTTACAAAATCTCTCGTATCGGCAAATGATCGATTCATCCAAATATTGATTTTTAGTTGTAAATAAAAATAAAGCAAAATAAAGGAAAAAATGTGTTAGTTAAAATCTCCTGTAAAATAGAAAGTTATCATCCGTGTATTATTTTTATTATGCATTTTTTTGTATACACAATTTCATTTGTGTATTTAGCTTCAATATGATTTTTTATTTATTATTTTGTATTGAGTTGAGTGCAAATGTAAAAATATGTTTACTAAATACATTGAAAATTTAAAGCTGTTTTTATTTTGTTTCACTAATACCCTCACAAGAAAATACCATTTTTTGAAATATCAAACTTAAAACACGATGTATGGAAGTTTACCATCTGATACTATATTCTTCATCTATGGTAATACCTAAACAAACATAATATCTCTCACAATATTTCAATACAGCCAAATACAAAAAAAAAATGAGAAAAAATATTCTCTCTTTGCAACTACCTCTCCCCTACGCATTAAAACAGTATATTGGATATGTAAACAAAATTTGTTTTACAACTCGTTCTGTATTTACACAAAAATACATACAAAAATAATACTCGTCAAAACACGTACCGCCACAACGTCACACCCATATTCCGTCAAAATTCCCATATGTGATAGAACGAGCTTCGGAGATTCGTTTTCAATTCGCACCTCGAGAATGTGGAATGCTCTCCCATTAAAGTTGTTCCCGACAGCTGGTGGACGCTTAATCTACGACTTGCGCCGTTTTAAGAAAAGTGTAAATGATTACCTACTAACTGTCCCACTTTTTAATCCCGTCTAAATTTCCTGTCCTCATTACCAAATCCATACTTCTTTAGTATAAAAGGTATCCCACCTAGTGATTTGGTAACTTTAATAAAAAAAAAAAAAAAAAAAAATTAATATCACTCGACCTTCGGTCTCGTGATATAAGTATTGACTCGTGTCAATGTATTTTTGTGTATACAGAACTCTTAATTAATAACAAATTTAGTTTACATATACAATAATCTACTATAAAAAACATTGTTTAAAATTCTTAGTTTTGTATTTTCAAATGAGCATTTTTATTCAACTTCAAAATAAATGTGTAAAAAAAAAAAAAATTTTTCTTACTTTATACCTATTTAACATTAGTAGTTAGTACCAGCAAATCATAATTACATAACATTGTATAATATGTTGTGAAGGAAGGAATTTTCTATGTATGTATTTAAAACTATAGTTATATTTTTAATCTTAAATTTCTGATTAAATTTAAAAGAGATGTTGATGAAATGAAAATATGCGAATAATAAAGCGTATATATATTAATTAAAAATATATAAAGTAAAATATATTCTATTATACTTGTAGTTAAAGTGTTTTTATTTTATCAAGGATGGGATAAAATAGATATCAACTTAAGCTTAATAAATATTTTTTCTCTTTTGATTACAGTCTAGTCTAGAATTATTGGACTGTGAATCACGAAAACTCAAATGACTACAACTAAAATATTTAATTTTCAGATTTTCGTGATATATTAGTCTGTTAAAATAGTTAAACACTTCTATATATAAAATAAAAAACAATAAATTTTCTTTGTGTTCCCTTATTTTTCTATCTAAAGTTTTTGAATTTTAATTTTGTTTGATCTATTAATTCGGAACGTGATTTTAACTTAGACTTAAAATATAAAAACATTTTTTTTTTTTAAATAATTGAATAAAAAATTACTTAAATTTTTGCTAAATAAAAAGACGCAAACATTCATTTAGACATTATATTTAAAATTTTTCTCTCTTTAACACAAAAGGATTTTTTTTTTTGGAAAATAATTATGGCATTAGTGTAATGAAAAGCTTTTATCTCCGTATACACTTTTCTTAAAATATTTTGTTAATTAAAATTATTCATTAGTTCATGTACGGTTTTAACGTGCTGGGAAATGTAATTTCATTGTATACATATATAAATATAAAACTTAAAAAACATTTTTTTGTTCCTAATTCATGGTAAAATAAAAATTATTCTTAAATTTTTGTGCTTTATTTTCTGTACTAATTTACTCAATGTTTAGCCCAATTAAAAAAAAACTATTTTTTTTTTATTGTATACTCATATAAATTAAATGTAATAAGTTAAGTTTGCAGTGGAACAATAATATATGCCATACTTAGAAGAAAATTTCAGTCTATTTACTTATTAGAGCAAATGAAAATTGAAAATAAAAAAGTTAAATCAAAAATTATATTTTATATTATAAATTTATTTGAATCCAGTTGAGTAGATTTTAAAATAGATTCGTCAAATTGTTTTTTATGGTAGTTTTGATTTAGTGACATAACAAATGATTAAATAAGATTATGTAATTTATAGTTCTTATAATAAACATTAATACTTACATGATAAGCAAATGCTTTCATAAAAAGTTTTTTATGTGCTGATGGATTCTTTATTTTGATGTCATTCCAGCCATAGTTTGTGGATACAAAAAATGTGTACTGTCTTTGTGAATTATTCAGTTGTTGGTTGAATTCAGAATAGGTTCCAAGGTGGTATGTATCTCTAAAACGGAGAATAAAAAATAAATTTATTAAAATTTATTTAATTTTTTTTAAAAACTAATTAGGAATAAAGAAGAATTATATATTTGTGGAATTTTTATTTGATGATTAATTGAATCTTATGTCGTCTTAAAAACTAATTGAATTCTATAGAAATGCTATAAAGCCTAACGAAATAAGTTCTAAGGACTCGGGGGTTCGTCAGTGAGATTTCCGACTTCTTTGGGCATATGTAAGTATTTATAAAAAAAACTAAGTTAATGCCGCTTTTAAAACTATAAAAACCTACAAACATTATGATTGGTTCCTGTATATGACACAATCATATGGAATTTTGATGATGATTCTACTACTAATTGTACATTAAATGATTCAAAGCGAATAATGAATAAAATTTTCATGAAACTCAAATCTGTAGAAAAAATTTAAAAAACAATAGTCAGATAAAATTTAGTTATAAATATAAAAGGCTCTCAGTTCGAACGAATGATCTGGGAAAAATAATTATTTAATTTCTTTTATAATTAAATTCACTGAAAATTATTATATTCGTTATTTGAGTTTGACGTTATATGAGCATGAAATTGACAAACCTGTTATCAATTTTTGAAGTTTATACTTCTTTAGCGGCGTTGGAAGAAATTTGGTAGAGGGTAAAAATCCATTTTCATATAGAATTTTTCTGAGAATCGTCATCATTTTTCTGAGAATCGTCATCATTTTTCTGAGAATCGTCCGTCATCATTTTTCAAATATTAAAAAAAAAAACAAACCATAATTGGGTTCGAACCTGGCACCTTCAGACTT
Organism: Hybos culiciformis; assembly: GCA_964007475.1. Lineage (NCBI taxonomy): Eukaryota > Metazoa > Arthropoda > Insecta > Diptera > Hybotidae > Hybos > Hybos culiciformis. Next base: position 18,937,818 of record OZ023273.1, read on the forward strand.
ATTAGTCTGGTGTTCTATCCACTAAGCCATATGGCCATATAATTTATCGTAGAGAAGTTAGCAACTTCTTGTAAAATAATATCGTAAACAATTACCCAGGAAAAAATAAGTACTTAAATTGTAGTCACAATACGGGAAATTTTATTCGGTTACAGGAAATTTTATTCAAATACTAAATGTCAATTTTATAAATATTTTTTGTTTATTTTCCCCGATTAATAAAGAGACATCTGTTGTAAAATTAAATAATCAATTTGACGGATTAAATAAAAATTGTATGGAAAAAAAAAAAAAGTACAGCCAAGCCAAGTGATATTTCGCATAGTTCTAAAAAATTCTAAAACGCTTTTAAATATTTATCTAATGTTAATAGTAATTTTGAATTTTAAGCCATTTTGATTTTGAAGCGGTAGGTTAAAATATTTCGTAAATTAAAAAAAAAAATTTAATGGTATGAATTAAAAGAAAAAAAACACACGAAGCAGTCATAGAACTGCCTACAGAAGTTTATACTTAAGATTTAAACTATGAAATAACAGTGGCTACAAATAATGGACTGTTTTTGGACTGATGGACTGATTTTTATTTTAATTTACATTTTGTACTGAGCAGCGCATCATTTGTAGCCACTGTTATTCATAGTTTTTAAATCTTTTTTCATAATAATTAGTTTTTTTGAGATATTTAAACAAACCAAAATGTTTTTATCAGCCACTAATTTATGATTTTTTATACATATTCTATTTTTGAAGCAAAACACAGAGCTAAGTAAAATTGTAGCAAATTTGGTTCAAAAAAATTTGCAAATTAGGCTCTCTTTGATTTTTTATTTTAATTTATATAAATGGAAAAAACTTTTAATTAATAAATAGTGTTTTATAATTTTATAATACATATTATAAAATTAAAATGTAGCTAAAAACTTATTTGAGAACTTAGTTGAAAACTGTATAATTTCATATATGAATTAATGCAATTGAATATTGCTATAAAATGGATGTAAAAAATATTGGAAACGTTGACAGATGCATAAATTTAAGTATCGAGATGCTATTTCTTTTTAAAAATTTAATTGTGAAAAAAAACTATCCTATTCAGAAATCAGTTTTTTAATAGCGAGTTCAATGAACTATTTTTCAATATTGTGGGCAGCGTTTTGCAATATTCACAGCTTTTTCGTGCAATCTTATTTTCACAATAGAATTAACATAATCTTGTGATCATTCAATAAAAATTTAGACACCGGATAATAGGTATATCGCTAAAGTCCCAACTAATTTTCAAACATGTTTTACCACTTACTATGACAAGACAGTTATATGTATATATGTATTTAAACAAGCATTTGTTAATCCTGTTGTAGTTAATAAGATAATAAACGCTAAAAAAAGTACGAATTTCCCGGGAGAAAAATAAGTAAGAAAAGTGATCACATTTCATTTCATGTTTCATGTTTTTGTTTTATTTTTTTTACAGAGATCATGTAACCACTAAAGTTATAAACATTAGAGTAATTACGGGTAATGTGGACCGGTCGGCTAATGTGGACCAGTGCATTTTCTCAGCTATTTAAATTCAAGTAACAAATCTGAGCATGTAGAAAAATGCACAATATTAAAAAACTAAGAGAAAAAAATTTGCTCATAAAAAACTCATTCAATAAAAAAGTTTTAGTTTGATAGTTGAATTTGGCAAAAAAATTGTAAAAAAAAAATTAAAACAATTTTTTGGCTTAAAAGTTCATTTATTATTTAATTTTAAAATTTAATATTTTTTTGAACAGAGTAAAACAAACAGCATTCGAAGAAGTCAAATAAGTATTATTAAGTCTAAGTTTTTCATATTTTTAAATTTTTTTTTTGTGACGATAACCAATGCGGGTAATGTGAACCACCCAATTTCGGTACTGTGGTACACTGGTCCACATTAACCGCATATTTTGTATTTTGAAAATGACCAGCAAAACTCTAATTTAAACCTAGTCTACTTTACCCGATGCTATGGTCCAAATTAACCGCACGTTATCTAAAACTGTCGTTTTGGACTTTTTCCACATTTTAGGTTATAATTATTGAATAACATGAGATATTTGGCTTTTCAACTAATTTTTGTAAAGGAGAAAGACCAAGCTTCAATATGTATCTTGGGTTAAAAAAAACAACTGAGATATATTCGAAAACAGTTGCAGTGGTCCACAATACCCGTACTTCCTCTATATCCTATAAAACAAATTTATAATATTGGACGCACTAAACTCGTTACAAATAATTTTATTAAAGCCTTGAGAAACAACATAGGTATATTTTGGCATTGATAGTATAGATATCGATCAAGTAATTTATCATTATAGGTTTTCCCGGCTCAAAATATGCCAAAAAAATTTTTTTCAAAATAGGTAGCTCTGGTGAAATAAAGATTACCAGACCAAAAATTTTGGGTAGGAATTCATAATCATCGTACACTTTTTTAATTTCAAATATATGTATATATAGGGCCCAATATTACAAGCAAAAAAATTACATATTCTACCAATAAAAAATTATGTTCAAAAAAATTAAAATTATTATGTTCAAAAAAATGAAAAAAAAATGTGTTCATTGGGGGGAATCGAACCCGACACCTTCACTCTTATAGTCCGATTTTCTAGCCACCAAGCCATATAGCCAATATGATTTTGGATTTCTAAAATATAATAAAAAAATTCTAATAAACCATTCATTTTTTTTTTTTTTTATTTATTTGGAACAAGAAAAACTATTAATTTTCTCCATCTGTCAGTACCAATATTTTTTTGGGACGGGGGGGAGTAAGGGGACCCCCGCTCGCCCTCGTCTTTTAGGTCATACCAGTACCCACTAACAAAAAAACAATTTTTGTCTTATTACTTGTAGAAATCATTTTATTATGTAAAAAAAATTTCAAATATTAAAAAAAAACAAATCATAATTGGGTTCGAACCTGGCACCTTCAGACTTATTAGTCTGGTGTTCTATCCACTAAGCCATATGGCCATATAATTTATCGTAGAGAAGTTAGCAACTTCTTGTAAAATAATATCGTAAACAATTACCCAGGAAAAAATAAGTACTTAAATTGTAGTCACAATACGGGAAATTTTATTCGGTTACAGGAAATTTTATTCAAATACTAAATGTCAATTTTATAAATATTTTTTGTTTATTTTCCCCGATTAATAAAGAGACATCTGTTGTAAAATTAAATAATCAATTTGACGGATTAAATAAAAATTGTATGGAAAAAAATAAAAAAGTACAGCCAAGCCAAGTGATATTTCGCATAGTTCTAAAAAATTCTAAAACGCTTTTAAATATTTATCTAATGTTAATGGTAATTTTGAATTTTAAGCCATTTTGATTTTGAAGCGGTAGGTTAAAATATTTCGTAAATTAAAAAAAAACACACGAAGCAGTCATAGAACTGCCTACAGAAGTTTATACTTAAGATTTAAACTATGAAATAACAGTGGCTACAAATAATGGACTGCTTTTGGACTGATGGACTGATTTTTATTTTAATTTACATTTTGTACTGAGCAGCCAATCATTTGTAGCCACTGTTATTCATAGTTTTTAAATCTTTAAGTATAAACTTCTGTCGGCAGTTCTATGACTGCTTCGTGTTTTTTTTATTAGTATAGGTTCGGAACTATGAAAACTAAAAAAAATCCATTCAGCTAAAAATATTTGAATTTGAATTCCATTTTTGTACAGGTACTTTGTATTTCATTTTTTTTAAATGCTTATTTGTTTTTGCTGCCTATAGATATTATAGTTTTATTGCTTTTTAATCCTAATTGAAGCCAGAAATTGAAAAACGATTTATTTTTTAATAATTCACGGAAAAACGAGAATTTTTTTTATTTAAGATTTATTCATGCTTATGTGTTCTAGATACTCTCTCTTATGGTGACTCCAATACGTAGAATGTATTATTCCGCTTTAATGAACAAACAATACATAATAAAAAAAGTTAAGAATACTGACGATTTGTTTGAAACTGATAATCTTTTTAGTATTCTTAATAAATGGTCTTCTCTAGAATGAAGTTTTGTTTTAATTTGTTGATTAATTTTTTCATACCTTTTCGTCTTTTATAAATTTACTAGAAAAAAGCCTGCACAGAAAAAATAGTGCAGGCCCTAGCCTAGTAACTATGCCCTGTTTTTAGTCATTTCGAAAAGAATGTTTTATTTTTTTATTGATAAAGTACGCCTTGGTTTTTTTGTTTACATTTTAAAGTTTTTATCAAAGTACGCCTTGCATTCAGTGTTGCATAGTCATTCGGTTATTTTATTTATTATGTACGTTCAAAAAAATAAATAGAGGAAAGTGCCAACACTGTCAAGGTCGTTTAAGAGGTGAGTTCACCTTTTATTATATTAGATAGATTTTTACTCCAAAGTACCGTATGATCAAGATACTGAGAGCACTTAAATTTGTAATTTTAATACATTTATGTTTGAAATTAAAGTATGTATAAAATAAAATAAAATAAAATAAAATTTTTTTTTTATAAATCCAATGTTTTGTTTTTTAAATAATGAAATCTATAGACGTATTATAAAGTTTCGGAATAAAAACTTAAATCGGCACAGTATAATATATATTATGTACATAAACATAACTACATAAATTTAGGATTTGCTCTTTATTTTTATTTTTTTGTTCCTAAAGGACAAACATAGTTTTGTTGTTCGTGATTTATTAAAATTCAAGTATCGGAAATGATAACGAATATGTTTGTTATGTATAATACATAGGTTTATCTATGCTTTATCACGGAAACTTATGTATTATATAGATAAATCATATATATTATAATATAATACACATTTGGCATTATTATATACTTATACATTGTATTTGTATTATATTTATTAAATTGAAAATAATAAACTTTTGGGTATTTTAATCACGTACTTGTTAAATAATATTTTTGGTTTAAAAGGAAATAAAAGGACATTTTGATAATTTGTTAATTTATAAATTAAATAAATTTATATACCTTTGGGAAGGAATAAGAGCGAATTGTATATAAATTTATTGATAATTTCTGATGATTTAGCAGAAATAAAAAGTCAATTAAGAATTTTCATAAGTTAAGTGTTAAAAGTAAAGAAAATTTTATGTACGTTTTTGTTAAACATTATAGAGGTATAGAGTACTTAAAATGAAGGTAATCATTGTAAATAATTTTAAATTTGAAGGAAGAAGTTTATGTTTTGTTTTTTTTTGTTTTAAATCATATGATGATTTTATAAATGATGCTGTGAATGATATGTGATGGATTAATTCATTAGACAGGTTTTTAATTTCCAATTATATGAAACTGTTAAGATCTTCCACACAGATTATAAAGTATATAAAATTAAAAAAAAAACTACAAACATTTTCATTAATCATATAAACTTTGATGTAATGTCAAATTTTAACGAAAATAAAAGATAATGATGTTTCACTATCAGCTCTTTTCATAATTTCATAAATAATCTCGAAATATAATTAAATATAAATTAAAATTTTCTTGTCATTTAAAGTTGTTAAATTATAAGATAATTATTATTATTTTAAGATATTATAATCTGATTTTTTAAGCTTTTTTGTTAGAATAGTATTTTATTTATGTAGTAGGTACTTGTGTTTAAATTTCACTATTTTTTGCGATATTTTACATATGCATAACATTGTATTTTGTAGTATTGTAGGTACTATATATTATTTTGTATATAGTGTAAAACTGTAAAGATTTCTTTGGCTTTGTTTTATCTAAATAATAACATAATCCACAAACTTGTGGAGAAAAAATATAATTTTTATTTGGAAAAAATTTTTCTTTGAACTTAGTTAGTTTGAAAAAAAAACGGGAAATCAATCTTGATTTTAAGAGAAATATAAAGAAGTCAATGTCTCAATCTAAAAAAAACTGAATAATATTATAAAATAAGTTATGCATGCGAATTGTCAATAAAAATTATATTACAGTATGTAGTGCAATAAATTACCAGTTATAATATTGAGCTAATATACATAGAATTAGTTTTTGTTTTTATAATATTATTCTAATTTTATAATTGGTTACTAATTTTTGGTAAGACTATAGATCCCAAACATAATTTTATTAAATCCTTCTATGTTTTAAATTTCTTTATAATTAATTTTTATAATTATATGTAATTACTTTTATAACAATATGTGGCTTTGTTTATAATGTTCAAATTTGGTCTAAAAACAAATTATGTGCAAATGTAATTGATTGATTTCTACTATATAAAATTGTTGCAAATGCGATATTTGAAGATCTAAAAAATATTTTTTATGTTATTAGTAGAGCTCTGATTTAGGTTAACATTTAAATAGCTGGTAAAAATAGTGTTAAACAACAACACGTACGTAGGTATATGTATATGATAGAAGCGAATTAATAAATCACAGCAAAACAAATCAAACAATTATAAGAAATTTCCGTAGAATTTTTAATAATTGGAAATTTTTTTTAATTAAAATTTTTTATGATACGAATTAAGATAATAATTGACTTTGAAAGAATAGACATTTATTTATTAATTTTATTTAATTTAATTTCAACTTAAATTTTCTAATTTAAAAAATATATAGATCCATGTCAATTTTTTTGTACAAATTTATTTATTAAAAATTATATAATTGAAAATTTTCATTATAAGTACACAGTAGAAGTATAATTTTGGTTTGTTTGTAATCATCAAAAATAATTGATGTTAATTAAATTTAGTATAATGAAAAGTAATTTATTCAAAAAGTTTAAAATTCTTCGTCCTTTTTTTTCGTTCTTAAGAAATACTGGTTGTACCATATTGAAATAATATTCATAAAACTTTTTTCCTTTTTTTTTTGTTTCTAAGAAGGAAATGAAAAATTAATCTGCAATCAAATTTATTGTAATGGATAATGATTATTTATGGGCTTTGGATTTTGTAAAATTTTAATTTTCATCAATAAATTATTTATAAAAGTTTTTTTTTCATTCTTTTGCTGATTTTCGTTTTAGAAATATTATAATCAATATCGTACAGTTAAGAGATTAAAAGTTCAATACTAATTTTGAAATTGGAAACAGAAATTTTTTGAAACAGATGCTCGTATAGGTTTTTAAATAGAATTTATTGGGTCAAGGAAAAAATTTTCTGCATAGAATAAATTTTAAAATGTATATAATAAATTTATCGATTGACAAGACAACTGTTTTCAATATTATTTCAATTATATAGTCAATATTTATAGAAAATATTGAAAACAAGTTAAAACAGAAATTGTATTGAAGTAATTTTTTTTTCTTTTTGAAAACATCCTCAATTATGTTTTATTCGTCACTCTAATTTGAGTACAATTTTATAAATTTCAAATTTATTTTTACTGCAAGAAATAATTTTTTGAGAAGATTTTTTGATGATGATGATCATAAAGAGCTAATCCCAATGAAATATTTATACGAAATCACTGTAATTTAGAGTTCGAAATTTGCGCATAATAATATTTTAAAAAATAATTGGTACTTTCTAGTACAATAGGTATTTTTAAAAAAAATGAAAATATAAATTTTATGTTTTTGTTCAATATTGCATTTTGCTTTCTACTAGATTCATAGATTTTTATTTAAATTTTGTTTGTCATTTTAAAATTTGTATTTAGCCGATTGTATTATTCTAATCTTTTATTGGTCAATCACATTAAAAAATAAATACTCTGTATTTTTTTTTTATAAAGGAAATTGGTAAATAAATTTTGAAAATTTGTTTATAATTCATAAATATTCATTAGAATTTGGGTTGTTAACAAGATTTAATTTTCAATTCCCTTTTTATGAATAAAAATAATTATGGGAATTTCGGAAAAGACTTAAAATAAACTTTGAAGAAATTTATTTTCAGTAAAATATTTATTTATTGCTATTTTTTTTTTTTTTACACAAATTGTGGTAAAGAGCTTAAAGTTCACATAAAAATGATGTTTATTTTGCTTAAAAAAATAAAATTATCCTCAGAAATTATTTAAGAATAAAATATTTTCTTATTTTATCCAAAATAATACAGAATTATCTTAGGAAAAAAATAAATCTTGAGGAATAAAAAATATTTTAAGATGTTTTTTAAGCATGATTTAAATATAATTTCACCAGCACCGTAATTATTGATTTTTTGATTTTTTTTCTAAATAGGTTTTTCATTTGCGTAAGTAGTTCGAAAAACAATTTATTTTTCTTTAATTTTCATATAAATACATCATGAATAGAAAAAATATTCGACCCAATATTATTAAAAACAACTCAATAGAATACTGTGACGAAAAAGTTGATTAAAGAAACACTAAAACGTTTCTTTAAATCGTCATAATTTTTTGGGATGTCTTGTAAACTATAACATACAAGGATATCGATTAATCCAGATACATTTATATTTTAAAAATTATGTACTTACGACACCATTGGATCTGTTTTCATTTTTCCTAAAACAGTTGTATAAGGAATTCCTAGTACTCGATCAATTATATGAACGTATCCATTAGTTTGAGCTACATCAGGTTGAATTAGAGTTGCATTAACACCACCACCTTCAACCGTAAGTATGGTTTCATTGGTTTTCTCATTAATATTAAAATATATGAAATTTTTATTATTAATTGTTGGCCAAAAAGCAACCTGAAAATTAAATTAAAATAAGATTTTAGAGTAAAGACTTTAACAAAATCGTGTGTGTGTGATCACTCTATGATAAAAAAATAGAATTATTAAATTTTAAAAATAATTTAATTAAGCTTTAACGTATAAATATTGTTTCGGTATGATCTGGAAATAAATTGATGTGATAAATTTCACTATAAACAAAATCCACAACGATCAAAATTCGCTACGAACAAAATTCACTTCGGACAAACTATAACGACAAAATTAACTGACTCTATTTAATTAAAATCTTTCTTACAGATATTAATAAGACATATTTACTAACGAGGAAACTTTTTTCCAACACTTATTTTATTCTAATTTTTAACTATCATAATTAAAACATAATTATATGGATTTGTATTGTTTATAATTAAAAATGAAGTGAATTTTTAAAAATAATAATTATAAGATATTACTTTACATTTATTATACAATGTTAATTATTAATTATTTATATAGAAAATTATTCATAAAGTTGAATTAAATTTAAATTTTAGAATATTGCAGAATGCGTATTCCGTACTTAAGTACTTAAAGCTAAATTGCTTATGTACTTAAAGACAGGTTGCATGTTTTTTGCATTTTTACTGAGCTTGAAATAAGTATTATTAGGCTATTTTTAGAACTTTTAAAATAAAAACTAGATTCCTTCCTAAATTTTATTAATATAAAAAATAATGTCTGATCTCAACTTTAAGAAAATGGTTTGATTTTAGAATTATGTGTAGAGTATAATAAAATAAATATATTTAAAATTTTAAATAAAATAATACATACATTATTATTTGATCTTTTCAAACTTACTGGTATTGTTGATGTTGTCGATGTTAATGCTAATTCATTTTTTTGTCGAATTTGTTCACTATCAATTCTGCCCTTAATGACATGCATATTAAGAATGTTTTCAATTTCTTTCTTATGGCCACTATAAAATAGGAAAAAACAAGTATAAGTATAAGTTTTTGTATATATAATGTGTATATTATTTCAATATTGTGTGTTTTTCTTTTTAAAAATAATAAAAACATATTAATTTTTTTTTGTTTGTATCACCTGGGAAAAGTTTTTTTTTTTCATTAATAATAAATTAATTTATCTGAAGAGCTTCTTTTTAATAAAAAAGAAAAATAAATAAAAAAAATAATTTTAAATTGCACGATTTTATTATTTAAATATACATACTAAAAAGTAGAAAATAAAATTGAGTACAATTTGCGAATTTGGGGGGTTCTCATAAAACGAATATTGGTCTTTTCCTTTAATAGCCCTACGATTTTAATTTTTAGTTAAATATATGTATCTCAACAAATTTTAGTACATTTTCGGACAACCACAAGAAATAGTACAAATTTCAACTTATAGCCGCTATGTTTCCTTAAAAGCATATTAGAAAAATATAACTCCTAAAAGTCACAGAATATTTTCATCTTCAACGCAAAAGATTAATTTTACTTTAAAACAATATTTAAAGTAGGAATCTGAAAACATTCCGTCAGATAACAGAAGGTTTTATTCCTAAATCAAATTTTTTGTACTTAATTAGAGTAGTATTTTTATTAAGCTATTTATGGCCTAAATCAATAAAATATTTTATGTAATTTTGATGACATTTTTCAAAATTTAATAAAAATTATAAACCTTTGACAAAAAAGTTTTATTTTCAACATTTTTAATAAGAAAAGTTTTAAATGAGAAATTTTTTTTCTTTGTAGGTATATAGACAATTTTTTTAAGGAAATTATTTTCTTTTTAAAATATCTTCATGAAAAAAATTATTCTTAATTAAACGATTTTTTTTTGTCTCATAACTTTAGTAATTAGTAGGTGCAAAATTTCTTGAATGATATATTTCTATATATGATTGTACATTTATATGAAGTACATATAAATATAAAAGTTTTCATTTAAGCAGAAATTATGCACTTTCGAATTGACGTCTTGTTTTGAAGTAGTAATTAAAGAATATAAAGTTTAAAACTTTTTGACATTTTACTTTTGTTACGTTTGTTTTTCATGTTCATTAGAATTAGAATCATTTAATTATTTTTATAATCATAAACATACCCACTAATTAGTTCTTCAATATTTGAATTATTCCAAGCTTCATTACTTGGCGCCAAAATTGTAACTTCACCTAATTTCGTTATTTGTCCCAAAATATCACCAGGTGTTGACATTATCACTTCATAAAATTTATGTAAAGCTCCATTTTCATGATCCTAAATTTGGTGAAGAAAATAACAAAAGTAAAAATTGGAACAAAAGAGATGAAAATGTTAGTTGTTATAAACAAATGAGAAAATTATTATTTTTTTTTAAATTTAAATGAATCTCAATGAGAAGTGAAACGCAATGAAATATATACTTCCATAAGTATACAGTTACTAGCGAAAGCATTGGAACTTTCCGAATTTTTAAGATCAATTCGAGAATAAATGACTTTGGATATTAGTTTTAATTACCACGTAAAATTGTAGCAGTAAAATAATTTACTATGGATATAATATGGATAGTAAAGAAAAGATTTGGGCAATGAAATGTATAATAATATTCGGATTCTAATACTCTCATTAGTTACTGCATATATATGTAAGTAATATGAAAATAAACTAGATGTTTTTTAACATTAATTTAATTCTTTGGAAAATATTTTATTTTGCCAGATAATGGAACCAATATTAATGTGGCTTAGTTAAGCAAAGAACTAATTATATGTATTTATTGTACATTAAATGCAGAACACATCATGCAGAACAAAAATAATAATTTAAATAAACAACAAATTAATCTAATATTAGCCATTTGAAATAACTGATCTTCTAAAAGTTTTAACTACTAGGACAATTATTAACTTTTTTTGAATTTAGTGTTGTTAAATGTTTACATTTTTATTGTTTATCTAAGCGGCTTTAAAAATCTCTGGAATATTGTAGGATTTGGAAATCGCTATGCATTCTAAAGATTTATTGAACGCAAATTATTATTTTGCATCTTTTTAATAATTATGGGTGGGATTTTATTTGCCGGTTCAGTTTTAAGTTAATTTTATGGAAAATTTGGATCCATTTCGACTTATGCGCATAAACTAGCTTAAAGAACTGCTAAGACTAAACTAGATTAACGACTTTATCGCCTCTGACTCTGGAAAGCAACAACGCGTAGAACTAAAGTTATGTAAAGACCTTAAAAGATCAAAGGACATTAATAACTAGATCTTGTTATATACCAGTCTTGGAAGGAAATCAGGAAATATAATTTGCCAATGATGCGGTGCTAAGTAACTTAACTTGAATAATGTTTTATAAATATATATATTGTAGGAAATAGTTCAGAAAGTAAATAAAAAGTCCTATATTGAGTATAAACATTCAATATATAATTATATACGTAATAAATGTACATTTACATTGCAAATGTATATAAATTGTGTATACATTTGTAGTTTGTAAAAGTTATAATAATTTTCTGTTCCGAAAAAAAAGGATGATATAGAAACAAATAGTCTAAAATATAATTATACATATAGATCTAAATAAACATTTACGTATGTATATATAACGCGTGAAAAAACTCTTTCGGGTATATTAAAACATTCGTCAATAAACTTTATCATAGTTTCTGCTATTCATCGTACCTGAAGAAAAGTTAACTTTGTGCTTAAACTACTCATACAACAGTTTGGGAAAACAAAAATTAAAATTAAATATAAAATATAATATAAATATTTTGGAAATGTTTAACTCCGAGACATTTTATTTTTAACATGTTAAAAATTTTAATTTTGAAGGTCAAAGTGTATTATCTATTTTTAGCTTTTATTTTATGTACATATATGAATTGTATGCAATTGCTCATGTTCATATAAATAGTACATTTATTGTGCATTTATTGTATACTACTTAATTCAGTTTATTATTTCAAAGCTGTCATTTTTGTTTTGCCTTAATATAAAAAATTATATATTATATATTTTTCAATATTTTCTTCGCCATTATGATTAAAGATTTCAGAGCTGCTAAATAAAATTGTTTCATATCGAAAAGGTATAAAACATTATGATAAATACTAGATTTATTGAAGCGAATACCATTATACATGAATTGGAAAAGTGTTTGAATACTATTGGATAAACCGAAAATAATTTTGTTGTGCTTCAATAAAAAGATGAAGAATACATAATGTATATTCAAGGAATAAAAATTGTTATAATGCTCTTTCAATAAGTTTTTAATTACTTAAATATAATCAGAAACGAAAGTTGAAGATTTTTGCTTTTACCAAAAAAAAAAATGGCCAAAAAATATGGGAAATTCCTTAAAGTTTTCAAATTAAATTATTCTGATGTTTATAAAGATTTGAATCGATTTCTTTTTCTTAAAATTTTTTCACTTTAAAAAGAAAAAATTAATTGGATTATTTTAAAAAAAAGTTCATTTGTACTTTTCAAATACTTTATCTTTATCAGTCCATATTCCGAGACTAAAATTTTAGTTATAGATTGGATGAGAATCATATAATTAAACAACCCGCAAAGAAAAGAAATTAACTTAAATAATTTTTTTATGTGATTTTTTTATGAATTTTTAATTGTTTGATATATTATTTATTTTTATGCAAGAATTGTTGGAATTACAACTGTTTACTGGAAATCTAAATAAAAAACCAATTTTCTCTACTTTTCAATCCAATTTATTAAATTAACTTATTACAAAGCTCAACGTATCTGATGCCTATGCTACATAGGAAGAAAAGGAAATATATGTTTTTGAAAATATCATGTCAGATTTAAATGTGTTTTTCATTCAATATTAATATTCTAGAAAATCCTTCATTTATTTCGTTATTTATTTATAACATATTTCGTATAGATTTTGACATAAGTTTTATAGGAAAACATAATATCGATAAAGTCCTTTTTCTATGACAAAATTTTCTTTAGATAATTTTATTCTGCTTGAAAGACTAAACATTTGTCCCACAATTAGTACATATATGTATCTAAAAGGTACCTTACGTTAAACTGTAGATATAAGATAAAATAAAATTCCAACATAATATTAACGAGAGCAATTTAAAATGATTTTAAAATTAGATTTTCTTAAAACGAACGACCTTTTTATTAAATAAAAAATGTTACGTGGGTACTATCTTATTAAATTAACTTAAGGAACCTTTTTATAATTTGGAGATTATGTCATGAAAATCAACGGAAATGATTTTGTTTTAATGAAAATAACATTTGGAAAACTATTTTTCTTGGATATTGAAACTGAAACTTGTACAATGTCCAAGAACCAGCAACAAAGTTAACAAATCACAAATTTTATTTTATTTCTAAGAATTTTGTGAAGTTTAGTTTCCATTTGAATTTCGTTTTTTTTAACTCTTAAATTGCTCATATTTACCCAAATTAATTTTTTTTTGCTCCCATTGGATGTTTTGTACACATAATGTATTTAATTCTCTAATGCAAGAATATAATGACAAAGAAGATTATCATGTAGTTCGAAATTCTAAAATGTGTTTTCCATCAAGGCTAAGTGATTATTATCGAGGTTTGTTTCAATAATTCAAACATGATAAAATAAAATTTAATAAAAATTAAATATTTAGTTTTTAAATAATACAAATAATATAACAAATATACATATATTGTTTTCGTGGTTTAATATTCCCGTGATGATTTTAATAAATATATAATACAGACTGTGTAACAAAAATTATTTGCAAATAAAAATTTCGAATAAAGTTAAATTTTCTAATCAATTTAAAAATTGAAATCATTTTAAGATTCTAAATTATTATGTTGAAATGTTGACGAAAATTTATTCACCTGAAGCAAATTATATATGTATAATTATCTCATAAATTTATAGTTAATTTGTTTTGTTTTAATTAATATAATAAATTTGTTTGTAGAGAACTATTAACAATAGTATACCTATTATTATTATGTTTACGTATTCATATAAATTGTTATTTTTAATTATTCGTAAAAGTATGAATATCAATTGAAGAAGTGTCATAATGAATAAATGTTAAATATAATAAAAAAACATTATCAATTATATATATGTATCTAACTTTAGAATATTGTATTTTGAAATATAAGTATGTATGTATTTGTATACATTGAATAGTACAAGTATATATAATGTTGAACTCAACATATTCCTTTGTCTTGTGAGTATGAGTATAGTATCTAATATTATTAATAAATATCATATTAGCATTGGGCTGGGCTGGAAGAACAAATTCGAGTGTAAAATCTTCAAATTACTCTTATCGTTCTTCACGTCTTATAAATGCATCAACGGATAGTTAAAAAAAAAAATATAGATTCCTGAAAATATTTAATGATTTCATCGCATATTTATGTTGTTCCTGCAGGTAAGGGCTATAAAGGAGGTACAAGTGAAAAAGCTTTATGTAATTGTAAGTCTTAACTCAAGGAGTTTTAATTTAAAAATTCATCTCATTCAACAAATCTGGATTGAATTTGTTTTAAAAGTGCAGAATTCTTAATTACATTTAATAGTATTTAACTTGAAAAAGTTCTAAAAAGATTTTTTTTTTGTATTTCATGCTATTTTATGCTATGATTCATTTTTTATGTAAGCAATGTGTACATATAAAATGTAATGTATTTATTATATTTTATAATAATAATGTACAATTTTATTTAGTAAATAAATAATATACAATATTTTATGCAAAGTATATCTATTTTTAAGTATATTATATATATTGTATGCCTATGTATGCAAATATAATATATTATGATTTTACACTATTATATATAATATGTATTAAAACAATATATTTAATATTATTATATATTTAATACTTATTATACCTACATATAGTGTAAGATCACAATATTATGTAAACATTTAAATATATAATATTTTTATGGTAAAACTAAAAATATGCATACATTTATACATATTATATTATATTATTATTTTACTTCACGTATTTTATTTCAAAGGTATTATTATACAGATATATAATAGAGAGATACACATTATTGATGGATATAAAGATTCCTATTGGTCTGTTTTATATGTTTTTTTTTTAAATACATTTTTTACTTAATCAAAATTCTGTGGCGTTATTGCTAATATCTGCAAAAGTGATTAGTTAAAAAAAATCTTACTTAATTAATGTGACTGAGTTTCTTGAATTAAAATTAGGAATAGATATCCATCGGGCTTGTGGTCGATTCTCAGAGAGTATTAATAAATTTTATCTTTTTTCCTATATTAACCAATTTTAGCTAATAATAATCAAATTAGATGTATATTTAGTTTCACGGAAGTATGGTGCTAACTTGAGAAATTTTAAAAGAAGATTTAAATTAAATAAATTTTTTTTTCCTAAAAGCCACAGATTTTTTGATTTATGATTATTAACGATAAAAGTTTGATATTATCAGATGATAAATATTTAAAAAATATTGAAAAGCATATCATTGAAACTGAATATTATTACAGAAAAAATTATTGAAAAAAATATAGTGTATACTGGAATGGATATTATTGGTTAGAAATGTACTTATATTTTCTGTATCTTAGCAGCAGTATAAAAAATAAATTTGTATATAAAAATTATAAACGATTTTCCGCAATAGACGGATTCTTTTCATTGAAAATTAATAGGAATGAAACTATACTATAATAGTATGATAACTTGTTTTCCAAATCGTTTTCAAAATCTAGTTTTTTGGCAACTCGGTTTAAACATCTAGTTTTCAAAATAAGTTCCAATTATAAGTAAACATTAAGAATTTAAGAATTTTTTACTTTATTACAAATTATTCTTATATTGTGTTGACCCAAATATGAGAATCCTCTTCGAAAAGAATTATTAGTTTTTATTTTTCGGAAATTGTTATTTAAAAAATTTGGCACTAAAAAACTAACATAGCAATTAAAAATTATAAAAATTAATTAAATTTTTTGCATTAAAAACTCCAAAAAATATATGGCAAAACTATAACTTCAACTCTAAAATAATATTAAACACAACATTAGGAATATTTTTAAAAATTTCACTGGCATTGTGCTAGTTTAAATAAAGTAAGTCAAATAGTTTTGAACAGAATTTTAGTAAATTAATATTAAAAATGATTTTATTGAAGAAATGTATGTATTTTCATATAACTATGAGTTTGACAGTTAGCTGTTAGTATTCGATGGTAAATGCAGTTTCCACTAAAAAATTACCTAGTTTAAATTTTAAATTCGAAGTTTTACTGGTGGATGGTGCTATAGCGCATGCTTTTTGATTGATTTTCGGAATAACTATAAGCAATGTATATAATGTGAAGAACTTTCTTTCTTTTTTTTTTGTATAATGAAAGTATAAAAGAGGAAATAATAAAGATTATGAATTTATTGCATTATTGACAAATTTGCATTATGAAGCTTAAAAGGAAAAGCCTTAGAAATTTTGATTTGTTTAAGTGATGGCAAGTTTTAAAAATAATTGAAAACTAAATTAATGTTAAAGGAATGGATTTTTTTTTTTTTTTTTAGTTTAATTGAACCAATTTATAAATATATCTAGAATTCTAAAAATTTATTTTATAAAAAATATTGAAAGAAAAATTTGTGAATTAAATTGCGTTGGAAATATTTATGGTATTTTATGATTAATTAATCAAAAAAGAATTATTTTCAGGTACTTACATTCACCATCTGTGGTAGTAATAGGTGAAGTATATATATTAATTTATTTTCATTTTACATATTTATGTATTTTTTGTTATTGAATTTAAAACATAATAATTCATAGTACATTTTTTGTTTTTTTTATAGAAACCATATTTTAAGGTATTTTGATGAAATTGGCAGAAAAATCACCATCCATAAAATTTATTCAGGAGAGAAAAAAAATGATAGAAGAATATAATATATATTATTGATTTTGATTATATATGCGGTTTTTTTTATAAAATAATTTGAATAATAACTATATAATATGTTATATGTCTATGAAGATATTATTATTATTTTTTTATTCTACCCATATGATTATTTGTATATAATTAAGTATGCTCGTGGATTTTCAATTATTATGGAAATAATATACGCTCTCATTTTACTTAATTTACTTAATAATTGTAATATATTATAAAACATTTTAATAGAAAATACTTGTTTTAATTTGTAAAGGTATTAAATTTATTACATTATTCAAATTTTTAAATTCTACTTTCAGATACAAATATATATTTCTATTTCACTATCGATTAAAATTTATAACTTATATATAAAGCGTGACTTTCTCAATTATTTTAAAGTAGTATATATATCTGATAAATTTTACAAAATTCATAAACTTATTCAAAACATTTTAAATTTTTTTTGGTTATAGATCAGTGCAGTTCCTTGAGTTTTTTTTCAATATACCTAACTAAAAATATTTGAATTTTATATTTTATTTTAATATTGTTTACTAAACTGGGGCTAATAAAAAAATGTATAAAATACTGTCTTTACAGATGCAAAAATGATTTTGTTTTAGAAAATTATTTCAAAGTAATTTAAGTTTAAAATTTCACGAATACGTTACATGGTTATTTCTATTCATGTGCCTTCATTTTTCTTACTTGACGCCAATAGAAATATTAGTAATTGCAATTCGAAGAACAAACTTAATTAACGATATGACAAAAAAGATATTCCAAACTTTATGGAACAATAAGAAATTAATTATTTGTAATTGAAAAAATAAATTAAAAAATTTGATGAAAAAAATCAAACGTTTAATTAAAATCACATTATATTTTCGAACTGAACTTATTTATGTTTTAATTACATGAAATTCGAATAAAGGTTTGCATGGACATCTTTTTCAACATTGTTTGCAAATATTTTATATAATTTGTTCATATTATGTTATATTGTTATAATGAAATAAATAGTACAAAACTCATCTTATTTTAATTCGTATTAAAGTTGATTTGTTTTTAAAAATAAATTTACATTCAAAGAAATTTATATGGTAAAAGTACTCTTCTAACCCTTCTAACATAAAAATATCTAATATTATAGTTATTAAGCCCATTGTAACTAAATAAAACTACCCATAAGAGGGACTCAGTTCAGCTGTTTGAGTTCAGATCATATCAGTGACATACATTTGTAAATAAAAAAATATTCTTCTCAAAAATTTATTCAATATCTGATTTTGGCCTTTGTCATCAAAACAAATAAAAAATTCTTTGGGTTTTATTGATTCATTGTTAGAACAGCGTTGCAAAAGCGTATTTCAAATTGTATAAAACAGATACTTGGGTGAATTGGGTTGATTTACTTTATATTATATTGTCTAATTATATTATATTATAATGGCTAATGAAATTATATATACATTATGTACGTATTACATTAAATATCATTATGTAATTTAAATTTCTGTCAATATTACTCAAATTACCAACTTGGTTATACCATTGAGTAATAATATTTAAAAGAGGGTCAGAATTCATACAAGTAAATTTCAGAATTTTTTTTTTCAAATAACTCAAAAATGATGACAATATTATCAATGTATTGAATAAAAATTTCACACTCAAATATGTTTATTCCTAATACAATAACAAAAATAATAATATTAAGATAAACACATTTGAGTTAAAAAAATTTACTCAATACATTGAAAATATTGTCATAATTATTGAGTTATTTAGAAAAAAATTTTCTTGTATGAATTCTGTCCTTTTTATAAATATTATTACTCAATGGTTATACTTAGAGAAAGGTATCAAAAACTCTTTTCAAAGTAATTATCTTAAAATTTGAAACTGGGAAAATCATACATCAGCATTTGAATACCTTCATATTCCACAAACTTTGATGAAGTACATTAAAGTTGCGAGATCGAAAAGACTTTTCAGCTGAAATTTTTGCCTATCAAATGTACTAATAAATAAATAGCTTAAAACTATTCAGATGTTGTATAGATGTTTATAATAGTGCTATATAATATATATTTATTATATTATGTATATTGTATAAATAATATATTAACTACATACATTTATCTATTTTTTTCCATTTTCAACTTGATTAAAATAAAATTAAAGTATACAAATCAGATCAAAATCTATATTATTTCTAAGTGCAATTGAAATTTTAAATAAATGACGAAAGTAATTGTAACTACATACTTAAATTATAAAAGCGAATTAAGATTATTTTAAGTAAGAGAAAAAAAAAAGTAATTTTTCTATAAAATTTAATAAGTGTTTTATTACCTTGAAAGACTGAGGTATTCAATATTTTTTATGTTTGAGTTATTTATAATCCATTTATGTTTGATTTGTTGTACATTTAGTAGAAATAATTATGTTATGAATAGTTTGTAAAGAAAAAAAGATGTAAAATTTATGTAATTATATGTAATAAAGGTAAAAAAAAAAACATGTTCATGTTAAAATATTGTAGTTAGTATATAGGGTGTAAAAATAATGTTCTAAATTAATTCAGTGTATTAATCATTATGTTTCGCAAACAACTTAATCGGCTAAAAATTAATCTTATCAAATAAAATTCGATTGAATTTTTTTTAGTTAGAATTAGTTTTAGAAACAAAAAATTGTTTCTTCAGCAATCAGTTTAATTATTGACATTTTTAGCCGGTGACATGACATAACGTCATAATGACCTTTTGTCCATTTTTATGCCACGTACAGCAATAATCGCGAAATTTTTGAATATGCCTTTAAGTCTCTTTACAAATGGACATAATGGGTACTTTTTTTTCAAGCATAATATAAAAAATAAATTAAAAATAAAAGAAATCGAACTTAATAAACGTAATAAAAAATAAAAAGCCTTACTTGTACCTTACATTTTAATTATGTATTTTAATAAATACTATGTAATTCAAACTATTTCGCATTCTAAGAAGTTTTGAAAATTTTAGAATCATACAATTACGTACAAGTCGGTGTCATTTATATTTAATAATATTATTATAATGAGATGTGAATTAGAGTGTACATACAATTTTCATACATTTTTATAATGATTATTTATGTATGTATATTCCTTTTTAAAAAAAATTGTCGTCAAGGTTATTTAAATTACTTAATGAATGAATGTTATATGAATGAATTGAATGACATTATTGATTTAGGCAGCAGAATGTTAAATAATTAAGAATAACATTAAATTTTATCGCCATTTTTTATGTTATTATCATTTACAATTAGGTTTACGAATTTGAAAATAAAATGAATTGTACTTTACAAAAAAGTTAAAATTGAAGAAAATTATACAGAATATTTAATTAGGTTGTATATATACTTTGAATACGACGATTCAGTTTATTTAAAGAAAATGGATATTAAGTTAAAATAATAAATATAAAAAAAATATGTAAATTTAAGAGATATCTTTAAGTAAATTTCCTATAATTAAATCTTTATAAAGTCATATTATGTCAAATTAAGATACGTAGTGGATACGTATTTCATAACATGCTATTTTATAAATTTGACGTAGGTATATTTTATTTTGTTAAAAATTTCAATTTGATAATAGAATATTAGCTTCTTGATGATTTTTAGCAGACGAAAATGTGTGCAGAAATTGGTCTGCATGCATAAACTGTTTTCACTCGGATCTTTTTTTAACAAGTTCAATCAATTGAGAATAGAACTGTGGAAAACGAACAATATTTACAAAAAAAAAAAAAAGGTTAGAGAAATATCTATTTCTATTATTTTTGTTTCGATTTTCCAATTAATATGCTATAGATATTTTTACACCGTTATTAGGTATTTTTCCATAATAAAAAGAAAAAAAAAAAATTAAATCAATATCATACAATTTTATAAAATAAAAAATTTATTAAAATCAAATTGATTTTATATATAGTACTTGTTTTTTTATTTTTTTTACCAATTTCAAATTAGCGTAAACTGATTGCAAATGGGGGTATTTTTGTTTATTCAGCAGAAAATTCAATGTAATTTTATTATAGAATAAAATTTATTTTGTAATTTGTATAAAAAGTGTATTAAATAGTGTTTTAATTATATATAAAAAGAGCTATTTCTTTTTTTAATATTTGTTTTTTTTTTTTTTTGAAGTTTATTTAATTATTGAAATAATGTAAAATGTTAAATGAATTGTTGTATAATTTAGTAAATTTTTTTTTGCCCAACATAATAGAATCACACAAATAAAAAAATTTGTAATTTTCAATGTTGTTGTTATAAAGTTTGAAAAAATTTGATTCCTTACTGAGAAAAAATTCTAGAAATTATGAATTCCATTAATACTTTTTTAATTGATAATTTCAAACTTTGAACATACAAATACATGAAGCACTGAAACAAGGATATTTTTTCATAATACATATGCATTTCATAATAATAATAGTGGGTAAACCATGATGTTGAATTGTTAAACTCTGAAAAATTTTGCTTAGGAGAAAATTTCAAAATTTTTTATAAATTTTATTTGAAACATTATGGTATGTTTATTAACATTGTTTTTGCCTACATTTTTATTATTAGTTTGACTTAAAAAACTTAATTTTTTAGGTATGAGTTCAATTTTTATTCTAGGTTTAAGATTAAAACTAAAGTAATAAATTATCAAATTTTTTTTTCTCAGTGAATTTTAGAATTTAATTGAGTGTACATTTTGAAATTGGTTTTTATTGATTCAATGATTGGAAGAGAAATTGTATTGTATATATAGAATATTTTAATTAAGAACAATGTTTAAATCCAATGGGTATAATATTTTATGTTTTAAAAAAAAATGAAAAGACAAAAAAAAAAAAAATGTTTTTTAAATGTCTAAAAATAAAATTAAAAAATTAAAAATTTGGCATTCAAAAAACGAAAAAATTTATATATGTTATATTATCAAAAAATTGATAAAAAAAAGGTAAAATGTTAATTAACATTTTGTGATTTCTATTTCAATAATTTATTGGATATTCATTTTATGTTATATATGTTAAGAGTTGTGTGTGTGTGTATTGTAAAACTTATAATTTAGAAAGTAAAATGCACACAATTTTAGATTTATAGACACAAAACAATATATTAAGTTAACTTTGTTATAGTTTCCTTAATCGATTTCTAATGATAAAATGTTGTTATTATTATTATTATTTTTTTTTGTAATTTATTATTAAAAGTTATTGAAAATTATCGTGATTCTAAGTGCTTAGGCGATTTTAAATCCCCAATCAATTAATGTTGATTTGATTTTTTTCTCTTATTCAAATTTTTACAAATAAATGTACAATGTTCAAATCCACACATACATTAATTTAGTTTATTAGACAAATTAGATTAAATAGATGAAAAAAAGAGTACCGGTTGCTTTTTCGACTCTCATGTTATTTATTAAATGTATCATTCCCAATTGACCATTTCAGTTGTAAATCCAAATGGATCTCCATGGAAATTGCAAATAAAAATTGTTGGGAATCCACATATTTTTCATATGAAAGTGGTCAAAATTAAAAAAATGTGCCTAATTAAATAAAATTTTTTGAAGGAAGATTTCTTGGATTGGGATTCCTTGGTATATTGAGTACAATGCTCAAAATGTTCCAAACATGGTCAATTGTAAGTTTTAGATAGAACATGCTTTTTAATTATGCCTCCTTTCGTCCTTGCAACTCGCTTAATTTGATCCGACAGATTGAAATTTTTTTTCAAAATTAAAGAAATTAAGTGTGAGAAAATTAAACGGTTTTTTTTAAACTATTTTGTCTTCAAAATGGGAAATTAATTGACACCGCGTAGAGTAAAATTTTATTTTGAATTTTGACCTTGTGAAATAAGACCTTCTGCAGATAGTCTTTTAAATCTTCAAATTCTTCATTTTATCAACATTTTTTATTGATTGTTAATGAAGTTAATATATATATTGTATATTTTATAATTTACGTCCATTATTGCAACTAAAATTAATTTTTAATATAAATATAGTTTATTTTAAATATAGTTTTTATGTTTGCAAAAAGAAAGCTAAATCAATATACTTTTCAACTAATTATACACTTTAAGCTAACAGTGCCGAAGTTTTATTTTATATATTTATCATTAGTTTGTGATTGAATATAATATTATGTTTTTAGGAATTGCGCTACCAATTGCAAAAAAAAAAAAAAATTATACAAATATTTAATCAATTTTGTGTGTGCATTATATTCACAAATGGTGCTCTGGTAAGCATTATTATTCGATAATCATTATAAATTGATCTGATTTTGGATTTTGATTAATTTATACTATTTCTCGGAAATTTTTTAAAAATTTACATATTTAAGAGAATGTTTGCTTAATCAAAATCCAATTTAGATAATAGATCAATAATTTTTTTTTTTTTAAATATTTAATATAAATTTTTTTTTGTAATAAAGTTCAAATAAAATTTATGTCGAAATGCTGAAACTTACCTTTAGAAAATCTTCTACACTTGTATCAATAACCATTAATGGTCTTTGAATTAAATGAGCGACTCCGTTTCTTAATGGAATATTTGATTTAACTATTTCAGCCATTACAACTCCTGTAGAATGTTTAGCATCTCCCATTATTGTATTCGATTTGACATAAACTAATTAGAAAAATAAAAAATAATGATAATAAGCAAAATAAATTATGAAATTCAACAAATTTTAATTCAGTCAATTCGATAATTTTGACACGCGCTAATTTAATTTATTACCAAAACTCTGAGGATAGGAACAAATTATTGATTTAATTTTCTTTACAATTTTTATTTTCTTCGCACAATTTTTATGTTCTTAATTCAATCATTTGTTGTGTTTGAGTTAAAAATTGTTTTTTTTTTTTAATTCAGTAAAAGAGCAAACTTGCCAATGAATTTTTATTTGAAGCTTAAAGTTTCTCTTGTAGGTCAAAATAATATTTAATTAAATTTTTATTTGCGGAATAAAAAATAAACATATAAATAAAAATATTTTAATGTGCATGTGATCGGTAAGTTGTATTTACAATCGTAAATTTAGCTCGGTAAATGGTATATTACATGTGTCAATACACATCTAATTATTTAATTAAGTAAATTTTATTTACATTCTCCATATTAAGTAAATTTTATTTACTTACTTCATTTTGAACTTTTGTTTATTTTTTGCATTGCAAATGTATTGATTGCAACTACCTCTCACATGCACATTAAAACAGTATACAAAACATGTTAATAAAATTTGTTATACAGCTCGTTGTGTATATACACAAAAACACAGGGACACTTGTCAATATTATATCACTCGACCTAACGGTCTCTGATGTAAGTATTGAATCGGCGCCGTGACATTTGTCCGCGGGACATTTGTCCGCGATGAAATTTGTATGGAAAACTTCGCGGACAAATGTCATTTTGCAAAATGTCATTTGTCCGCGATTGTAAAATGACATTTGTCCGCCGCGGACAAATGTCCCAAAATTAGCGGACAAATGACATTTTGCAAAATGACATTTGTCCGCGATTGAATTTTCTAACTTTAGCGGACAAATGTCATTTTGCAAAATGTCATTTGTCCGCGATTGATTTTTCGAATTTTTAGCGGACAAATGTCATTTTGCAAAATGTCATTTGTCCGCGATTGAAATTTTTAATTTTTAGCGGACAAATGTCATTTTGCAAAATGTCATTTGTCCGCGATTGATTTTTCAGTATTTTTAGCGGACAAATGTCATTTTGCAAAATGTCATTTGTCCGCGATTGATTTTTCAATTTTGGAGATACTGCAGATTACGTGAACCACTCAGAATCGTCTGAAGCTTGGAAAAGGGAAGAGGGGAGAGTCCCCCAAAATTGTTCATACATTTTGTATATGCAATTTTTTTTTTTTTTGCCCGATTTGCCCCTTAAAGAGAGGGTGGTGGGGGGCGGCGGGCGGGCGGGTGGACTGGTGGTTGGTCAGTGGGATTTGCGGCTGACGCCGCAAATCCCACTAACCAACCACCAGTCCACCCGCCCGCCCGCCGCCCCCCACCACCCTCTCTTGTTGTGCCGATTCTGATTGGTTCACGTCATCTGCACTTTAGCCTCAAATTTTTAGCGGACATATGTCATTTTCCAAAATGTCATTTGTCCGCGATTGCTTTTTTTAATTTTTAGCGGACAAATGTCATTTTGCAAAATGTCATTTGTCCGCGATTGATTTTTTAACTTTTTAGCGGACAAATGTCATTTTGCAAAATGTCATTTGTCCGCGATTGATTTTTCAGATTTTTAGCGGACAAATGTCATTTTGCAAAATGTCATTTGTCCGCGATTAATTTTTATCGCGGACAAATGACATTTTGGAAAATGTCATTTGTCCGCGGCGGACAAAAGACATTTTGAATCGCGGACAAATGTCATTTTTATGTCCGCGATACAAAAACAAATCGCGGACAAATGTCCCGCGGACAAATGTCCAACCCCCTATTGAATCGTGTCTAGTGTTTTTGTGAAATTTTCTTAACATGTGTTGTAATCTACTATTTCTTCCAAATGATGATATCTACATATACAGATATAATTATCCTCATTTCAGGCGCGCGTTATGAAAAAAAAAGAAACCCAAATTAAATTTACTTACTCTTTCCATTTTGTGGAAAAAAACTAACTGTTACTTTAATATTATCCTCGAATGCACCAGTTGTTTGTGGTGTTTCCATTGGTGCTGCAGAAGTAAATAGAACATTATTTAAGATAATATGCCCATCAATTACTTTGTTATCAACCAGTCCACTACGTGTTGTTTGCTAAATATAAAAATATTGTTTATTATTTGTTATTTTTTATTTTCTATATTATTTATTTCGTTAGTAGCACGTATTTTTCCAACAAAATGACACGAAAAAAAAGTTAAAAAAAAGAATTATAGTATATATATGTATACCAACACCTACTTTAAATCCTTCATCGATTGGTATTAAAAATGTATGTCCACCAGGTGATTGATATAAATTCTCTTTTTTCATCAAGGTCACTTGGGAACGATATGATCTAAAAGAGGAAAAATAAAATAAATTTTCTTTTTCAATTTTGTTTATTTAAATATTAATTTAGGTAATTATAAAATTTTTCACGCAAAGATTTAATTTAATTAATAAGATTTTTTATAATGACATAGAGATCAATATAGAAAATTTATGCAAATTAATGCTTCGTAGTCATTAGTGAAAGTGATAAATCTCGTTATCCTCAAGGTCACAAAATTATGCTCTAAATTTTATTTATTATAATACTAGCTTGATGTTCAATAATTAAAGTAAGGACTGTTTTGTTTTTAAAATTGATCAATATTTTGATTAGTTTGAAACTATACATTTGTGCACTTAATGTTGTGATAAAAAGATTAATAATTAATTATATATTAGGACCGGCTTTTCTTTTTGCTATTCCTTCGAAAGTTATATCATATGCTTCATAATGTACATAGTGTACAATGTACATAAATATATTTATTAAATAAAATTTGTTATTCCGTTATGCTTGGGCAAATTCTTTCTTAAATTTTTCAAAATTTTTACACCATGCACCCATAAATTTAATCGTAAAAACTTTGCACACATAATTTTTTAAACTTTATATAAATTTGAATATTAAAATTCATGTGAAATATAAAGCTTTAAAAAACACAAAATTTTGATTTATTTCAGATTTACCTAAATTTCAGAAAATCTGGAGCAATAAATTTTAAAATTAAAAGAATTTATATGTAGCTGGCGTATATAGTTTTTTTTGTTTTTATTAAGAATATTAATAAAGAAAGAAATTTCTAAATTATGAATAAAATGGAAATATATATTTTTTATTTTTGCTGGTAAACAAAACGCGCGCTTGAGAAATCAGTTTATTATTTTTATAAACGAATATGAGATTTTCTTTTGGAAAACATAAAATATTTAGAAATTTAATTTGCTTAAAAAGGATTGCGTGTTTCGTGGTGATGGCATGTTTTTCTTTTTATTGTTACAGAACGATGAAAAATTCTGTCACAATAAATAAAAAAGAAGTAATAAAAGAAAAATGAAAATATGAAAAAAAATAAAGAAAAATTACGTAAATCGAAATTAAAATTATTTCTTAGGGTGATGAAAGCAAGCTCTTCGAATGGTTCACATACATTTTTTTCTTTGGTACTATATATATATTTAATACATCAAGATACATTTACATTTGCCTAATCTTGTAGTTAATGTACACATTTACCGTCAAATGTATACATTATGACATTTTGTACTTTACATATGTATATCTTATCGGCCAATGAGTAAATAACCAAGTGTTTGTCACAAATCATAAATAAGCATTGAGGTGGATGAGTTATGTCATTCTAAAGGATATAACTCATCGGCCAATTTTCGAGCGAGTTAAAATGGATATAACTTATCCAAAATCGACCGATGAGTTAAGTACCGATGAGTTATTGCGCGGACCCATAACATTTTTAAGAGCGAATATCATCAACAATATCGTTAAATACTTAAAAATATGTATGAAATGAGTTCAAGTAACAATTTTAATATTTATTGTGTAACTTAAGTATCAAATATCGGTTCAGAAATAATATCTTGTTTAAATAACCTACATTTTTTTATGTAAACATTGGTGTAAAATGTCTCGTTCTGAAATCATGTTACCTATTACCCTATTTTATCCCAATTTATATTTTTATTTTTACATTAAATATTTTAGAGTATATTAAATAAAATTCACGATATATTTTTTTTTATCTAATTGAAGTAAAAGATTATATTAACTATTCAAGTAAAGGAACGTTGAAATTTTTAAGTTAAAAACTAAAATCAGAATCAATAAATTATAAGAAATACATAAGGTGATAAAAACATTAAAAATATTTAATGAGATATTTTATAATTATTTTAGCTTTAAATTTTGTTTTTAACGTGTGACTTTATTATTCGTATTTCTATCAATAAAAATATTAGTTAAACATTTTGAAAAAATATTCGAAATTATATTTTCAATTCACTCTACTTTCATAACTTTTTGAATGATGAGGTAATTGGAATTTGAGAATAAAATAAAGAAAAAATTCTATGAAAATCGAAGTATTTTTAATTTTTTTTTTCATGAAAGAAAAATAAAGTTTTATTTAAGGTTTTTATCTTTTAATAAAAATCGTTATTTCGGAATTTTTATTTTATGTTCATTTAAGTTTTCAGACTATACAACATTCTCAAAAAAAAAAATCAAAACAATGTGATAAGAAAATTATATAAAATTACATACGTATTTTCATACTTATGCTCAGT
The DNA here is from genome assembly GCA_964007475.1 of Hybos culiciformis. NCBI lineage: Eukaryota > Metazoa > Arthropoda > Insecta > Diptera > Hybotidae > Hybos > Hybos culiciformis. Next base: position 18,966,829 of record OZ023273.1, read on the forward strand.
AAAAAGAAAATTTAATTTTTTTGAATAATATTTATATTTTTATTGAAAATGTTTAAAATTAAATTGATATAATTTAAAAAAAGAACATTATAAATTTTCTTTTAAGTATATAAAACTTTAATTTTTGTAACTATAGGTATACAAATAATAACATGAATTATAAGAATTTTTGATATATGTGACCTTTTTTTAATCGGATTATTTAAATTAAAAGTATATGTCTACGGCCCCTATTGAAACGATGACAAAATACTTTTGAACTATTACACCTTTATATTCTATTCATCTTTACTTACATTATTATGAGTAAATATAATAATATATGTAAAACAATAGTCCAAGCTAGAATCTTGAAGCTCAAAGGATCTTTTTCGTTCGAAAAGTACTATAGGCAGTCGATTCAGACTACTTTAAGAAGTCTTATCGAATGCGAACAGAAATTAAAATTTACCGAAACTGAAAAACATATTTTATTGCATTTAATTAAATTTTTTTTTGTTATATAATTTTTTCTGTCACATTTTAAGCAGGAAAAAATAAAACCAAATTTTTGTTAGCTTTAGGATAAACATATTATATATAGTATACTGTTTAAAGCAAATAATTTGCAAATAAGTTTTATCCAAAAAACAAAAAAAAAAAGATAATAATAAACATAAAGTATTATGTGTTCTAAGCTGAAAAACAAGGCATCCGAACCTTTTTTTTTATAACGATATAATGTTTATAGTTTTTTTTTTTATTCATTTATTTATTCACTATACATATAAAAATGTATGTACAATAATGTGTGTACATAACATATTTTTCAGTGATATTCATAAATTCATTTTTTTTCTTTTATTATGTTTTAAATAAAATTTATGATCTGAAAATTCCAAAAAAACTCAGATTGTCATTTAAGTTAAAATTTAACTAAACAATATATTTATTTTTTTATTTGTTGGAATTAAATTTTAGTATTTGACTGTAAATTTAAAAGATAAATAAATAAAAATAAGAAGAAGTAAAAGACAAATATAGTAAAAACTAATTTAATAAGATTTTATTAAAATATTTACATTTAAGAAGCTATTATTACTTAAAGTTTTTGATTATACATATATATAAAAAAGCTTTTAGAAAATATCTTTTCATTTTCAAAAAGAATAATATAAATATAACTATATATAAAAGTAGATATTTATATGTTTTATAATGTATATATGTATAAGCAAAATAAATAAGTAAATAACTAAATAAAATTTTACGGTATGAGGCGTATAACGTTTGAAAGCAGAAAACATTTTTCTTTTTACTGGGTTAAAATGATTTCTTCATTAGGTGAAAGCAAATTAAATGAAAATGATTTCCCCAATAAAATTATTTGATAGTGGTTAAGAAAATGAAAGCATACACTTACAAATAAATTGAAGATAAAATAATATATTTTTAACTCTTTTTCAACACCTTATTATTTTATAAATTTTGTTCTCCAATTTTGATGAAAATATTTTAATGAAAATGTAAAATTTTTATATTTATAAATGAAACTGAAACTATTTGGACTGGAGTATAAGAAATATATTTTGAGTATTTATTCAAGACGTAGTGAAGAAATTTGTAAATGATGAGTATGTGTAGAAATACATAGATACATATATAAAATTATATTTTACATAAAAAAAATTATTTTTGTACAGCAATCTTAGTATAAAATAATGAATAAGAATTGGGTTGTTTTCTTTTTAGGTAATTTATTTTATTTATTTCGTACAGAGTTCATACCATTTAACATTAATAAGACATATGAACGTTGATTTTATTATAATTCGAACCTACATAATTCGAACCTACAGAATGTTATTTTATTTTAGTTATATTATTTTCTAATCTTTCTAATCTGAATTGAATATATTTTTAGCAAGGAAGAAAAAAGTTATGAAATATTTTGGGAAATATATACTATTAATTTTTTTTTTCTCAACACTAATAAAGTTAATAGTCTAGTTTTTAATTCAAAAATTAATTTGTTAATTAATTTGCCTTATTAATTTTACTTACTTACCTTAATCTAAAGTTTCCTATTTTCATTTGATCAGCATTCTGTAAGAATTGAAATGCATCCGGATTGGTAATTTCGGTATTTGCAGTAGCAATAGTTGTCATAGGTTCAAGCACTTCTTCAATTACATGTAAAACCTTTAAATGAAAATATAAAAATATACATATTATAATTAATTTTGAAGTACATTAAATGAGAAAAACAATTTACCTGTCTTTTTCCAACCGAATTTTGTAGTATCATTGATCTGGATGGTATTAGACGGGCATTATTTACAAATATATCACCTTGACGATTTTTTGTTATAAATAAATGCGGATTGCCATCTAAATCTGTTGGTATAGCTTTTGGTGGCTTTGGAAATTCTTCTTGTGTATATGCTGTCGTTGCTGTAATAAAGATACAATATAAAATAGTGTTAAAAAAAAACAAACAACAACGCCATAGAAATAAAGTTTTTGAAAAAAATAATTATTTACTTTGGTTTTGGTTTCGTTAAAATTTATATTTCTTTGACGCCATACTTTAAAATTTTGGTCAATTTTCATGTATACCCTCAAAAAATGTTCAAATATCAATTTAAATGGAACATATAAAAAACACATAGAGCATAAACGAGAATTTAATTATTCGAAACTTTTTGCACAAAAAACAAAAAATACAAGAAAAAATATAAAATCAATTTTATTTTCCTTCTTGAATAACAATTTTTTCTTTTACTGAATTCTTGTAATGTTGGCGTAAGAGGTATTGGAAAACTTATACATACAATCACAAATATATATTTTTTTCTTTTTGTATTCAAAAAAGGTGTAAAAAAAAAATTCAATTTTGACTTTAGAAAATCTTTTTAGAATGTAAAATAGTTTATTTTCTTACAAGCAATTTCCCATTTCAAAAATTTAAATTAATAGATTCAAAATGCTTTGTAAAAGCATTAATATTATGTGTAAATTTGAATAAAAGATACCTGATAGTAGTTTGTAGTTTGATTTTCTTATCTTTTTTTAAACATTTTTATTATTCAGACAAGATTAGAATAAATAATTAGAAATGTTTTTGAAAAATTATATGTAAATATTTTTTTTTTTATATTAAGTAGGTACTCCATTAAAACAAAGAATGAAGAATTTTTTTGAACATAAAAATTTTATTTCTAAGCACTGTTTTTGGTTTTAAGCATTTGTTGATGTAAATTCAGATTTATAACAATTAAAAAAGAATTTTATAAAATGTTAATAACGTCGTTTATTGGCATAAAATTTTCTGTGCGAATTTTTGAAAAGAAATCAAAACTTAGAATAAAACGACTGGCAAATTTTTATACATAAATATCTTGTGTAAATCGTCAACTTCACAGATTTTGTTTTGCTAAAATTAGTTATGGCAAATGTTACTTTAAAATTAATTGAATTAATTTCTTTTAAAGCATTTTTAAACGAAAATCTTTTTTAAAAAAATGTTTATTTATTTTTCTTTAAAGCATACCTAGAACTTAATACAATTCAGATATATTATATATTTAACATCATGTTTTTTATGATTTTTAATAACCACCTAGGTAATAAAAATTACTGCCAAATAAAGATCTTCATCGTCATATTTCGAATTTGACTATATTATCCAATTTCTCAAAACCAATTTTAATCATAAATCAGATAAAATAAGTCCTAAAGTCATTATCATTATATACTTAGACTAACTTATGCCATTTTGGCACTGATTAATATAGTGGTAAACTTAAATATGTATGTTAAAATTTTTTTTTTATTTACTATAAATATAAAATATAAATTCAAATCTCACTCGTTTTCTTTTTTCTTTTTTGAAATTCTTTCATTAATTAAATTAGCAAAGTCAAATATTCTATAAATAAAATAAATTAAAAAAACAGAAGGAAGGATCAAAAAAATTAAAAATATTTTGATGTTAATTCTCAAGAGGGAATAAATTTTTCCTCTTTTATATAAATCCATGATACTTTCAACTTCTTTTAAACTGATTAAATTTTTGATATATAATTTTTTTTTGTATAATTATGTGTATACATATGTGCAGAACATTTTTCTACTCTATTATATATATTTATCTACATATTTAATTTATATTATGTATTTCTATTATTTTGATATTTTTATATGTTATTTAGATACTAGTCGTTTCTTTTCATTTAATTTGAAAAAGAAAAAAAAAACGAAGAAAACTACCAAAGAGATTGATTTATATATTTATTTTTTCTTAAAAATATTTATATGAGAATCATTCTTACAGCATTAAAACATAATATACACATAGATTTGTATGAGAAAAACTTTTATTTGTGCATACTCCATTAACTTTGAATGATATTTATTCTAGGAGAAGAAAAAAAAAAAAAAATTGAAAATATAAAAAAAAAATTAAGATGGAAAAATTGTATGGCTAAAAGCAAAGATAGAACTTTTTGATTTTTTTTTGTTATTTTTTTTTTTATATAAATGTTTCTAAATAATATATATATATTATGCATAAGTATATACATTATACACGTTACTTTGCTTTTGCCATAGTTTAATACTATAAAATATAGATTATCACGAGAAGCCTTTTAATCCTGTCAAAAGTTGAATTTAATTTTTTTTTTCAGCATAAGGAAGTTGTTTTTTGTTTCCGAGGACATCTTATTCACAGTATTAAACAGATAAAGAAAAAAACAAAATTAAATAAAATTTATTGTAAATAAGAAATTGGTAAAACGGAATAATAATCGAAAGTTTTGAGAATATAATTTTCAACGATATCTACAAAGCTGCATATATAATAAAAAAAATAAAATTTAGTTAAAAAAAAAATTTATATTTCATTGAAGAAAAAATTACAATTGTATCATTTTTGAAAGTAGGTTTCATTCCAGTACAAATTGAAGGGATGTTTTAGCAAAAAAAATTTTTTTGTTTGTTTTCATGTATGTCTTGTTTATAGCTACCACAGTAAAGTAATTTTTGGAGGAATGTACGGAAACCTATTCACAGCTAGTTTTATCTGAAAGTAAAAAATCAACTGCAAAAAATAAAAAAAAATTGACAGGAAGGTATCTGAAAAAAAAATTCAGATAGGAAGGAAACGTAATGAAAAAGAAACAAAAAAATAATTTTGTGAAGTAATGAAATTTTTCAGATAGTAAAAAAAAATAAATTAAATTTTCTTAATTATTTGAAAATATTTTTAAAAAATTCTTTTTACGAAAAATAGATAAAATTAATATCTTCATTTTCAGTAAATTTGCTTAAATATATATAGAATAATAACATAGAAAATCGGTTTTAACGGTACCATTTTTTCAGATAGGTAAATAAGCTATAAACAAGGCATTAATTAGATTAAGAAAAAAATTTTCATATTGTAATTTTTAATAATTTCACACAGTGTTATTTTCACATTTTTCTCTAATATTACCATAAGTAAAAAATTTGCATAATATTTTTTTATTCATACATAAATGTAATTAATACGTTGCATAGGATTAACCTGATTCTCTTAGATTACATTAAGTGAATTTAAAATAGAGTTTCTTAAATAGAAATTAGAGTGAATAAATAAATAAATTATTTTAAAATTTTTTTTAATTATCAAAATAATTGCTAGAAAAATTACAATTAAATTAATAGAAATTAATAAAATATGTGGACTTTTAACTATTAAAAAGGGTATTTGTAGCAGTGTGTATTTTATAATAATATAAAGATTTTCAAAATTTTTATTGATCAAATTGATTCCACCACCCATTTTAAAAGAAAAAAAATTCATCTGTATCTGCTGTACTTAAAAGAGTATTTAATAAAAAAAATTTATAACCTAAAAGCCCTTTTCATTATTACAATAAAGTAATTTTTATGTGACTTTTTATATATACAATGAAAATACCATAAGTATGGACTTTACAAATAAAAAAATATATATATATATATATATATATATTGATTTTTATAATAAAATACTTACATATGTGATATAAAACTTCAAATGTTCTATTTAGTCTATCGAAATGCTGGAATGCTTCATTTGTTGGTGCAAATATTGTTACATGACGGTAAGATATTGTATTATTGACTGTTGGACTTTTTATTAAATAATCATAAAACTGAAAATAAAAATAAATATTGTTCAATTTAATGGTGATGTATAAATAGTTTTGCAATAGTTTTTTTTTTTTAATAAATAATATAAATAAATAAAGTTACAAATCAATAAATTGATAAATTAATTGATAAAGTAACAATAAATCAATGAATTGATCAATGACCATTTCAAGTTTTAAAGTATGAATTAAAAAAATTTATTGGGGACTGAACTAGTACGTATTTATACTATAATTCTAATAATATAATCAAAATAAATTAAGAAGACATCCTTAAAATTGATTAAAAATGTTAAATATTAAATTAAGAATTTCTTGAAGATATTTTAACTTTTTTTTTCTGTGCATTAAACAATAAAATTTTGATTATTTTTTTATCTCATATTTATGTTATGTTCATTATTTATGAAAATTCATGTATATGTATTTGCAAAAAAAAGTAAGAACTTGTTTTTCTTTATTTCAAACAATTCTCAATCATACGATAATGTTATTTTACCATTTTATCATTTCTTAGTTATTACAGAAAAATATCCCTCTGGTCCAATGGTTGAAAGATACAATTATTATTTCTTATGTTAATATGTTCTAGTGTCTAGTCAGTTGTAGTTTATATTCCCATACCTCAAATATATTTTCCAATCTTTTGTACAGTTTTACATATTGTTTATAAAATATTTGTATGATCAGGAATCATGACTAAGAAAATTTGAATATAACTTAATGCTTACTTGAATTCGAACGCATAAAATTAAATTTTTTTTTTAAACAAACAGCTGCATTGCTTCAATCTATCGGTTTTATTAGCTTCAAAGTAGATAATTCAATATTCGAAAATTACTCTCAAATAGTTTGTAGGCTATCAAAAAACATCATAGCAGACAAATGAAAGATTTTAAAATTAAAAACTAGTTTTCATTTGTTTTAAATAAGAAATGAATAATTATTGTTTTCATAAGTTTATAGATATTTTAATTAAAAGTGAATAATTTTCTTTTAAGAAACCCTAAAAATAGATTATGGCAAACCAAAAGTTATGTAATTCATTTAATCCGTAGGTTCCCAAACTTTTCCAATTTTGAAAACATTTTATAGCTAATACCGCTAATGCGAACATTTTCTTAAATAACAAGAATCCCACAATTTTAAGCTCACTTCATATTGTGACTTACGGAAAAATATCACTAATTTTTTTTTCGAAAAAGTAAAAACATCTTTTTTTTTAGTTTTTTTATTTTTTTTTTATTACCATAAAATTAGTATATAATGAATGGTTTAGACTTATTTCTATTGTACATTGCATTCACATGTTACATGAAGCAAGGTCTATAGACTGGTCCCATTTCGTAGGAGTAGACTGAACCATAAGTTGTTGTGCACCAACTTGAAGGTTTGTAAAACGCTCCAACTGGATATTGATAAGTAGCAGATTCTTGATAGTTGCAAGATGAGCACATGTTGATTAAAAAATGATTCCTTTTTTTTCTGGTGATTTGCTCCCACGATTTATAATGCCGTGTTTTAAGGCCTAATTTTTTTTTTATGGTTTCTTTTTATAATTTTGAATTTTGAGTTGTTTTCAAAACAATATTCCAAAAATGAATGAATTTAAAGTTTAAAATTTTATTGAAGTATTTAGAAATGAAATATTGATGAAAAAATTTCAAGTTTTTATTATGTGATAGGTAATTTTAACAGTTGTAAAAGTTAAACCAAACTCTCAGTAAGACCATAGATTAAGAATATACATAGATTCTTAGCTTCATACGACATTATTTTTGGTATTTTTTTGTGAATGTGTTAGTAACTAGGTGTCTACATTAGCGTATTTTTCCTGCATGCGATTTTGTTCTTTAAATGTATTTGTGTATCTTTATACAAAATCCAAAATCGCAGCAAAATACGCATGCTGATTTTGACGGGGTGTCTACATTAGCGATTTGGAATCGCGCGTATTTATGAATGTATTGTATTTTTTCTGTTTCACTTATTAGTATTTGTGTTTACAACAAAATCGCATGCAGGAAAAATACGCTAATGTAGACACCTAGTGAATAATTTTTCAGCATGCGTATTTTTTGACATTTCTCACAAATTTTTTTTTTTTTTATTAATTTTGGCATTTAAGTCAAGTAAAATGGTACAATTTGGAAAAATGTATAAAAATCGCATGCTGTAAATCTAACCCAGTGGCATATTGAGCACACACAAACACTTATAAATGAAACAGAAAAAATACAATACATTCATAAATATGCGCGATTCTAAATCGTTAATGTAGACTGCCCCGTAAAACAAAATAAAATACGTGATAATTATCAATGTATGAAAAGAATTTTATTTAGTTTTACTAACACCCTCACATAAAAATACCAAAAAAGACTGAAAAAATTTTGTATGAAGCTATAAATCTTTCTGTATTTTTAATCTATGGTAAGACTTAAGTTCAGAAAAATATTTTTCTAAAAAATCATCAAACCCGTCAAACCGCTTTTATTTCCAAAAATCATTTAATTCCTTCTGTCCTTCCTACAAAAAAAATTTTCTGGGCCGATTGCCATTTACTGAAAAAAAGCGAGATAGTTTATTGAAATTTTACTATGGGTTAGAAATAGGTAATTTAATTTTGATTTCGACTAATTTTTTTTTAATAAAAAGAACTTACAAAAAAGTACCGCGTTTGATTTTATCATTGACCATTTTAGTAGGAAACCAAATGAATCTTTATGTGTGCTGGCATATTAAAAGTACTTGGGAATACAAGCACTTTTCATATGAAAATGGTCCAAAAGAAAAAATTGTACCAAGTGGAATATATAGTGAAATAATGTAGTAAAATAAAAATTAGGGTAGAGTCCGGTAAATCTACGACTCAGTAGTAAAATTATAATTGAAAAATTTAGTATTTATTCCAATTTATTTAAATATAAAACAAGAACTATACTTACTAGGTGTCTACATTAGCGTATTTTTCCTGCATGCGATTTTGTTCTTTAAATGTATTCGTGTATCTTTATACAAAATCCAAAATCGCAGCAAAATACGCATGCTGATTTTGAATAATTTTTCAGCATGCGTATTTTTTGACATTTCTCACAAATTTTTTTTTTTTTTATTAATTTGACATTTAAATCAAGTAAAATGGTACAATTTGGAAAAATGTATAAAAATCGCATGTTGTAAATCTAACCCAGTGGCATATTGAGCAAACACAAATACTAATAAATGAAACAGAAAAAATACAATACATTCATAAATACGCGCGATTCTAAATCGCTAATGTAGACAGCCCGTTATAAAAAATAAATGGTTTTAGATAACCAACTCGTATTATAGCTACAATATTATTTAAAAAAAAAAAACGGGCACACTTAAAAAAATTACAGCCCGAGGTGGAAATCGAACCCACGACCAAAAACGCCATAAGAAAATAACATTACCGCTACACCATGATGGTCAGAAATATTATTGGTACAAGTTAGAATTTCTACATTAGGGTTATTATACTTAACTCGATTCTAAAATATTTAAAGTTATGTATTTCTGTAGGAATTATTGAAATTTTGATTTCGACAATTTTTTTTATTAAATGCATATGTAGGTGCATATCTTATCGGATTATGTTGGTACATTTTTTATTTCTAAGATTTCTTCAATTACTTTGTATAAGAAATTGGACAGTAGAATGGCCTCGTCCAAAACTGTAGGGGCAGTTAATGGGTAGCAACATGAAGATATGCCATTTCCACATGGGAATTAATAAATAAAGATAAGGATTTAAATTCATTGTTTGGACTAGGAAACCAAAAGATTTTAAAGCTAAATAGGGCAATTGATTTTATACCAAATTTCAAAGGTACTTAGACTAGAATGCAACAACGAAGATAAATTACCACCTACCTATACGTATATAAAATTGCGGTTAAATTATTTCAGTAGACTGAGACACATACATTTGTATATTTTCTTCTTCTATTCGAGTATCCACAACAATTGACAATTATATGAGGGACTTAGATAATTTTCTTATTTTGATTATTCTGTTTTGATTTGTTCTGTTTCTAACCATATTAATTAATTTGTTCCAAAAATTAAACTAATTTTTTTTTTTTTTTCAAAAATGCAAAAAACATTTTTTTTTTTTTATTACCACAAAATTAATATAATATATCTTTTAGACTTATTTTCAATGTAAATCCGTGGAAATACTACAGGTTAGTTCATATAGTAGTGTGGCCAATAACTTGGTGAAAAACCGTAGGGTGGTGTACCATAACTTGGGTATAAAGGGGTGCTGCCAATTCCATATGGATATTGATAAGTAGCAGATTCTTGATAGTTGCAAGCCCAGCACATATTGATTTAAAATTGGATTTGTTTTATCTGCTTATGTGATACCAGCGTCAAGGATTTATAATGTCTTGTTTTAAAAGTTATTAATATTTATTTCTGTGGTATTTTTTTTTTTTTTAGAATTTTGAGTAGTTTCTAAATCAGATTCCAGAAATGAATGAATTGAAAAATTGTTTTTTTTATTGAAGTATTTAAAATAGGTATATTGATAAAAATTTTGAATTGGAGTAAAAACATTCCAAAGTTCCGCAATGATGTTAATAATTTATAAAAACAGTCCAGGAATTAACGTAATTTTTTGAACCACAAAAAAATCGTAAAAATCGTAGTTTTGTAAAAAATTGTAAATCCGCACATACAATAAAAAAATAAACTCAAACAGGAATGTCAATACATCCATTGACGGCCAGGCGAAGTTTTTAAATAATGATTTGTGATCAGGAATTCCTTTAAAGTAGACTTATAGGAATTAGTAAACTTCTATGGATATATATTTTCTGGTATCGCACTTACTTAAAACTAATTTATAAATTTTTATGATCTGAAGAATCACATAGAGAGTTATTTTCAGTGCCTGGGAGACCGAGCTAAGCTCATGAGCCCAATTTAGTTTTTTTTGCTGTTTTCGCGTATTTTGGTTTTTTTTTTGCGGATTTTTCCTCGATTTTTGCGGTTGTTTTGAAGGGGCTGCATTTATTTTTTAATTTATAATTTTCGCGGTTTAATTTTCGAGAATTTTGTCGCTATTTTCGCGGCTTAGTAATGATCAGTTTGAAGAGGCTGAATTTTATTTTTAATTTATAATTTTCGCAAATTTTGTCACGATTTTCGCGGAAAAGTAATGATCAGATTTGAAAGGTTGAATTTTATTTTTAATTTATCAGATTTGTAGGAGGTGAATTTTATTTTCTCTATGCTACTTTACTTTATATATTCTTAAAGAATTTAATAATCAAATTTGTACCAAATTTTCAAATGATTTTTCCCGATTTTCCGGGTTTTCCATGGAAATTTCCGGTTTAAATTTTGATAGATTCAATTGTCACGCGACAGGAACCTGTGTGCCAAATTTCAGCTCGCTGTGATGACGAAAAGTGGGTCTACGAGAGTTTCGAAAATAGTAAAGAAATATATAAACAGACAAATTCGTGTACGAGTTAATAATTGTGGCCTCAATAAATGAATATTTGTTTTCCTTAATATTAATATTATTGCATCCGTGTAGAAGAATTGAAATAAAAAATTAAAAAAAAATTTGTAGAACTGAACAAAATTCTTTTAGAAATTAATATATGATGGATTGAAACTATAGGCACAACTTCTGACAAAATTATATAAAGGGATTATATATTATATAAAGGGATTATATAAAAGGATTCGATTAAATGTTTTTGAGAAATTTTGATTTATTTTATACTTGGAAATAATGCTGTTCTATGTTCTTTCTTTAAGTAATGATGAAAATATTGTCTAAAAAAACAACAATTTTTATTTTATTATGTATTTATTTTATTACATTTACTTATTTTGAAAATACATATGTACACATTTAATACATAATTTTAAATATGTTTTAAACTTCCACAGAACAATCCGATTTATGAGTATGTTATTACCAACTTGACAAGGATGGTTCACCAAAGCTACAAGAAAATACAAAGCCACAACAACCACTAGAACAGCTATATAATGACCCTATTGATGGGAAGCTGCAGCTTCTATAAGTGCAATCGCAACCGTAACACATATTTTCTTCAAACTTTGTTTTTATTTCTTAACAAAAATTATTTTTTGATAATATTTATTAATCTTTCTTGATGGTTCCGTAAAAATTTTATTCTTTTTAATGATTTTTGATATACGTATCATTTGTATACATATATGTATATATGTTTGTACATTTATATAATTTTGATTTGAAGAAATCAATTCGAATTTAATAATACCAAATTTATTTGAAATACTGATTTTAGATATTTTTATAAAAGCATTATAGATTTAAATTTTCGAAGTTATATTATTGATGTTGGGTACTAGGTGTAATAATTTGAAAGTTCGAAGGAACTAATTCACAAAATTTTGAAAAAAGTCCTCCACCTCCAACTAAAAATAATTTTTTTCTTGTTTAAAAAATTTTTTTTTCATATAAACTTTACAATCAATATTTTTTCAAATACAATTCTTGTATACCTATTCAGTACAAAAGTATTTAAATTTTAACAGCTCTGCTAATATCTTTAATGAGTTCTTTTCATAATTCGGTTTTTAGAATTTTCAAATAAATATTTTATTCTTTTAATAGCGTCCGTAAAATATGTTTGATAATCATAAATTATATTAACGATTTGCATAAAAAAACAACAAAATGATTATATATTCCTAAAAGTGAAAATTAATTAATTTAATCTGTTTTTCAAAATCCAAATCAGTATAGAATATAGTTCCTTAAAGCTATTAATCATCACTTTTAACTCTTCATTAGTTTAGGATTGTTATTTTTTCACATGATAACTTATTTCCAATAAACGTTATAAAATTTCTATTAATAAAAAAAGAAAACAGTGAAAAGCGTAAATATCCAGATCCAGAAATAGGTCCTTTGTTTTATCAACATATAATTTTATTTGAAACATAAATATATGGTATCACAATAGATAATAAATATGATTTATATAATCTAGATATTAATAGAAAATATTGATTATTTAAAAACATTTATACATAATAAATACAGTGTTGACAGAAGCAAATGCAACTTTTTAAAAAAAATTGTTTTTGATTAAGAAATGATTTGATTCGTTTATTAAAATATCATGATACATTTTCTATAATATAAAATCGCACGTTTAATGTCAATTAAGAATCCAATTTTGAAGCAAAGTTAAGAGGTGGGATAAGCTTTAAATGGCATTTCTTTCAAAATTATTTATAATTGTATAAAGTCATTATTACGGACTACGGACTTAATATTCAAATTAAGGGAGATAACTAATTAAATGGAAAAAGTTCTTTATGTTGTTTGCCTCACAATTTTGAAATGAAAAACAATACTTTATGTTTATATGTATTTTATTCAAGTATACATTTGATTTTTTGCTGTATCTTGTATCATTTTAGATAGAAATCTTAATTCAGAAAAAGTGACATTGTGTTTTTACCAATACTGTAGTCATAAATAAATTGTATTTTATGCTAACTTTTATGCTTACTTAAGTGTCAACAATCTACATTCTGTAATCAATGTATAAATATATACCTATCTATTTTATTCTATTCTTTTTCGGAAACTGAACATGATTTTACTGGAATGATATAGAATAACATACGTAAGTATAAGTATATATAAATGTATTAGTGTGATTTTATCTAAGAATAATTTTCTAATATCCTTAAGTGAAATTTTATTAATATACATGTAACATACATTTATATTAATATTGCACATTATTATAAATGCATTATTATATAGTTTGGTCTTTAGTACTTGAATTAAATCCTTCTGAGTTGATAAATTATTATTTTATTATTTCATGAAATTTGAAGAATAAAGGAATCAAAGGAACTTCACAAAATTTTCAAGACTCATAATTATAATTTTAAGTGGTTTTTATTTTTCATTTATATTTATGGATTTGTTTGTTTTTTTTTAAACAAAATATGATTAATTCTTATAGAGTTAATAGGGTTGTACACAGTTTAATCTGAGAGTAGAAGCAAACAATGTTTCAATACAAAATTATGACTGAATTTGAACTAAGGAACTTGTATGGTTAAAATATGATGAAAATTATAATTTAGACTTTGGTGTAAAAGTATTCAACAACATTTATTATGATATTATAATACGTCAGAAAATTTTACGTTCTTTTATGCTAAAAAATAAAATCTACTTAATTTAGTTTAATCAAAAATATTGCTTTAAGTTATTTGTTATTATTTAATGAATTTACATATTTTCTATTAATGTCTTTAGTAGATTATGCATTTAATTTGATAAATAACTAATATCATTTTATGTATGTAGATATTATAATAATTATAATAAATAAACAATTTGTTGTATTAAAATAATATAGTATTAGAATTTCATGAAAATAATCTCATTATTGGATTTTCTATACATCTTATGTTTTTGAATCTTAATCTTTGCAATAATTTTACAAATAAATATTAAGTGTTGGCCATCTAACTTGTATTTGAATAAATAATAGACTCAACTACTTCAAAAATTAAAATACCATACCATCAACGTGACAATTTAATAATTTTCATTAAAATAATTATAAGATCTGAAGGAAATTTTTTTTTCTTTATTTATTCTTACAGATACTCACTCTTCACAATGTGAATGTGAAATTATGCCTTTCTTTACGAAAAATTAGGAATTATTATCACTTATGTTTTACGGGTCGTTTATTGTTATGAAATAAAAGATAAAGAAAAAGTAATGAAAATAAAAAATTATTACGTTGTTCTGTCATTTATTTTATTAAAAATCTTATCTGTTAAAAAGAACATGAAAAACTTCGTGGCCTAATTTTTTTAATAACTTCACATTTTTTTTTCGAAACGCGGTTAAAGAAAATTAAAAAAGAAACACACAAATGCACTAATATTGTTCATGCAATATTTCTTAAAACTTTAATAATCTAAGTTTTAAATATTTTTTTAATTATACTTAATTTGGAATGTATTAAGTAATAAGGAAAAAAATGAAAAAATAATTTTTAATTGTGTAAAGGTATATGTACAGGAAGAAAGTCCTTCTGAACTTGATAGCAACAGTGATCAGAATAACGAAAATAAATAGGGTACTCTAAATATACATATTTCTTGGCTAGATAAGAAATGACATTATTTTTGGTTAAATGTTTGTTCCGTTGGGATTTATCTAAACCTAAAATGCTGATGAGAGCTGAGATTACAAATTAAAATAGAAAATAATAAATGGCAATGGCAGACACACTATACTCACGAAACTATCAGATAACTAATATATATATCGAAAAAAAATTTAAAATTTAAAATAATGTGAAGTAGGTTTAGGAAAAATTTATTGCTGTTGTTAGAATTCGGAATATATTTTAGGAAACTCATTTTATCTTATTTCACTTGAACTGAACTAATAAACACAGAAATGTAGTCTTTTGAAGAAAAGCTTCTATTTTACACTAAATTATTTATTGTTTCAAAATAAAAATTCATTTTTTTATTGTTGTCTCTTTGAGTATTTTCTACACAGATTATAATATATGAAGAGAATTTACAATTTGTTAATTTTTTTGCATGAGTTACGAAAGGAATTGATAATAATTTATTGTATACATGGCATGACATACAGAGATACCCTGGATGTGATAAATTTGTATTCACACATTTTTTAAGCTTCATCTTTTGTATCCTGACATCTAAAATATTGACATAATTTATCAAATGCTTTACTGCTCACAGCTGTTTGCATTAAGAAATATTTTTTTTTAGTTAATGATAAAAAGGTATATATATGAACCTGAACCTACAATATTGTAAAATTTTATTTAATTTTGGTTTAAGTTTTTTATATTTTTTAAATAAATTTTGTCGAATGTTCATATTTTTTTTTCCTGGTGATAGTAAAGATTGATCATATTCGGGTTGGTTATATTATAAGTGTGTATTCAGTCTCAATCATTGACAGTTTTTAAATATTATGAATATTTGATTAAAATCGGATTAACTTTGCAGGTAAAATTATTCCCTTAATTTATGAATTTTGTTTTTATTTCTCAATTTTTACTTTAGAAAATTAAAAACTTGAACATATTTAACATATGTTTTCTGTATTATGTTATTTGACATTTTTTTTGTTAAAAAAAAATGTTTTAATTTATCTTAAAAATATTTTAATTTATTTTCTTCATTTACCTAAGAAGCATAATGTTTCATTATGTGGTGATTAAAAGAAATATATATTATATATTATATTGTGTAGTATATGCATATTATTTGTTTCATTTTACATTATTATTATTTGTATATCGACAATTTGGCGACTTTTTAAATAATTTTTCTTTAAAAAAAAACAAACAAGATAATAAATTATCCTTTAAGGACATATAGTAACTATATACATTATATATTTATATTATATATGTACATTATTATTTTTGGCATTCAAATAAAGTGCATGACCTTTGTTTTTATTGCTTCAAATGAAAATAATGTTTTTTTTTTATGTTTTTAATTAAAATTAATATACATTTTGTGTAACTCACATATATACTTATTATATATTATATTAAAAGTTATACATTCACTTGAATTTGAAATAATATACTTTTAAGGATATCATCGTATGAACTAAGTTTATTAAAATTTATAAGGAAAATAAACATATAACTCATATAAGTATTATGTATTATAATGTATAATAATAACTACAGTAAGGGAACTAAAATATAGACCTAATTTATAAGGTTGACTAAGATTAATAATTCATTTTGATAGAAAAAAGTTTTTATAAAAATATATATGGTGAGTTTTCAGAAGATATCATAAAGTTTTATTAAAATCTGGAATATAAATTTTTGTCTAAAATCTTTTAAAGTAAATAATGTATATACATAATGATATTATAATATAGGTCGCTTTGGGAAAATTGTTTTGTTTTGATTGAGAATAATGATAAAAAACAAATTTTTGGTGTGGAATACAAATTAAAGTCTTGATATTTTTTTTCATCCGTTTTTGAAAAATTTAAAATTTAAATGTACTTAGATATTAAGAAATACATTACTGTCATTATTTTTTGCAAAAAAAAACATATTAGATTTCTGAAACCTTATATGTAGAATCTTATAATATTTTATGGATAAGTGTAAGATGAAGATTTGGATTGGAAATTCTTAATTGCAGATAAAATGAAATCAAATAACAGTTTTTCAGTTTTATGTAGATGATAAATATTGGTGTTGGAACTTTATTATTTTAATTTAAGAGAAAAACTTGTAATAATAATACCGTAATTAAATTTTTCATTAATATAATCAGTAGAAATTTAATTTTAATTCTGATTAAAATTTATATTAAGTTCAAATTAAATTTACACATAATTTTAATTAAATTTTAATCAAGCACTGATACCTCATTAAAATTTATTTATTTTCCATTAATAAATATTAACCTATAAATATATAATATGCTATTATTTTAATATTTTTTTATTTAATAGTCAACATTGGAATTTTTTATCATGTATTCGTATATTTTATTTAAATAAAATATGAAAATTGTTATGTAAAAATTTTTATTTTTCAATTAATTTGATTTTAAATAAAGGAAAAATTTTGACATTGTTAGACAATATTTCTTTGGGTTGAAACAAAAATAGTGTCGATGATTCGTTAAACATAAACGATAAAATTCTTTTTTTGTTCATACGATTTCAAATATAAACACATTTCAATATTGCTGAGTGATATATGCTCCCAAAATTTTGCAGAACGTAGAAGTATCTTTTCACTACCATAATAATGTTCCATGTAGTTAATATGGTTACGATTCTTTAAAATAAAGCTAATATGAATATGGTTTGGTCTATTAAATTGCTGCAAATGTTATACAAAAAAATATTTATGCGGCAAATAATAATAAAAAAAAATGTATATTTATATACAGATAATTTATATACATTAAGTATTTAATAATAAAAAAAAATTATTAAAAAATTCACAAAAAATTTCATATTATGTAAATTGTTAACTAATATTTCTTTAAAAACCATTAACCAATAACAATAATCATAAATAAAAAAATAAAAAAAACAAAATGAATGAAAATCTGCAAATTGATTTGAAAATTTTATAAAATTATGTTTTCTTGAATCAAAATTTAAATAAAAATGCGACAAAATTTTTAAATTTTGAAAAAAATTTTAAATTAAAAAAGCCCGCATTATAGTAATTTGTATCTTTCATTCTGGCTTCAAGATTCTTTGCAAAATTATACAAAACAAAGTGGGTATAAGATAAGGATATCAATTTCTTTAATAATCACATTACTTGTTCAATATTTAAAAACTACTGATATTAATTTCTTACTTTAAACTAACTTTAAAGGCAGAATTTACTTGAATAGAGCATAAAAAAACAAAAAAAAAAAATTAAAGAGTAATTAACCTTGATGAACACAACTTAAATAGTGTGTGACAGTAATTTTTTTTAAATTTCCTTTTTTTCTTAGCAATTTTAGTTAAATTACTTCATACATAAATATATGATGTAAAACTGTGCTTTTATTGCGGTTCTTTTAGATGGTAAAAGATTAAAAAAAGATTCTCAAAAAGGGAAAAAAAAATTAATTTATATTCTGGCAAGCAGGTTGTTACATAAAATAAATATTTTATAAAGAAATTTATCTTTGGTAAAAATGTTTTTATAAAGTAAATGAAAATATAGGTACACATGCAAAATAATGTTTAAAATTGGGAAAATAAGTTATTGTCTCAATATAACCTGAAAATTTGAACACCATATATATAATGTTTTGCTTAATTTCATTATTATTATTATTATTATTATTATTAAACTTAATAATGTTATTAAATTAAAATTTAAAGGATTTATAAATATTAGTTAGAATTTTTGTGCAAAAAATCTTAATATACGCCTAGACATAGGGCTGGTTAATGTACCTAAGTTTATTTATTCATAAATCATAAACTTCACATCAATGATCTCAATTAAATTTCAACAACTTTTAATAGGTTTTTTTTTTAAATTATTTATAAAATAAATAAAAATGTTTGTATTATTTTATATAAAATAAATATATATATATGTGTGTAATTAAGATTTTTAACTGAATATGATCAGTCTATATGAAAAAAGAAATCTAGAAATCCATCCCTTATAATTATTGTCAGCATGTAAACCAGTAAACAAGTATTATAGAATAGAACACATATTATTGTGTTTTTTGTCCAATTAAATTTATTAAAAACAAAACATAAAAATCTTTTTTTTTTTCTAAATCCCCAGATATAATAATAAATTCGATAACTAAAATGTTTAAATTAACTATTTTGATTATGTTACGACCTAATTATGTGTTGTTGGTTTTTTTTTTTTTCAATTTCATTGTAAATTTTGCAAACACATGTTAGTAACAAGTGTATGTTAAATAATATTAATTAACCACATAAAATAATAAAAAAAAAAAGATTATAATGTGATGTTGTAAGTATAATTTCTAAATTTATGGAACTTTTTATTAATTATTTAATTACTTAAATTATCATAAATAATCTAATGATAATCTTATTTATGAAAAAAGTAAACAAGAGATTTTATTAATATTACTATATGTGAATATATATTATGTATACAAAATATAATATAAAATAAGGAAGGATTTTTTTGTTTTTTTTTTTTCAATCTTTTTTGTTTTTCCTAATTTGATGATAATTCTATTTAATAATATCATATAATCTACAATTTTCAAGCTATGTCAGAAATTATACTAGTCAAATAGCATAAAAGCAGCATTCTACATGTTATGGGAATTTATGTTAAATTTTGTGGTTTTTATTACATCCTCTTGTAAGGATAGATAACTCAAATAACAATTAAGTCCTCAGGGGACCATTGAATAGTACAATTTCTTTATAATAACGTAGGATTCATCAAAAGTTAAAATGTTTCATATATGAAATGTGTGTAAGTGTAGGTAAGTATGTGCTTTTTGTTTCTTTAAATGTTTTAGGGACTAGATGTTTTTGTACTTGAGTTTTTGTGTTCATTTACATTAAAAATTTAGTCATTTTTTTCTAAAATAAATAAAATCCATAAGGTATTAACCGTAAGTTTTTTGTGAAAGCGATGAAAATTATTAGCTTAAATTGCAGCCGACAACTGAAAAATTCAATTATAGATACAACAGATTAAACAAAACAATAGATCGTCGGTGGTGCAGAAGTCCTCGCATTTGAATATAAATTATCAATTAATTTCGTTGGTTAGAGAAAGTAAACAGTCTATACTAAAAAAAGGTGTATATTAGAATTGCAGCTTGATATTTGATGTTCAAATCTAGTGTTATAATTAAAAAAAAAAAAAAAAAATGTTGCAAATTTAAAATTGCTGAAAATAATATTAGATACTGATATAGTACACATTGTTGTAACTATTTGGGTAATTAAATTAATTTCACATTTTATATTTTAGGCAATTCCGGAGATAAGGACTTTTATATTTTGCCTTATTCTAAAAATTTAAACGTACATTTCACATCATTCAAGAAACAACAGTTAAATATAATAAACTACTTATTGATGATTTATAAAGAAAATAAATAACTAAAAAGCATAGATTATCATTACTTTCAGATAATTATTTATCCTTATACCAAACATTATACAGAAGCATATTTTATTTTTCTGTTACGCGGCATAACTGAATAGATATATTCTGTCCCACAGTATTACATTTTATTACTTTATGATGCTTCATGTATAAGAGAAACATATTTTTGTGCTATTTTTTTGACGTGTATTATATCCTGCAAATTAAATTTCCTTCAGTTTGGTGTTTTTTTTTTGTTTAATTTTATTTAAAAAACAAAAAAAAAAAAAAATAGATAAAATTAGAAAAAACGACAAAAATGTCATTTTGTTGATGTGGTTTTAATGTCAAATTATGCTAACAACTTTTAATTTGCATTTACAGTGCAACTAAAAATTACTTTTTTTTTTTGCTTAAATTAAGTTTGTATAAATATTCTACTGTTATTACATTCTAATGGAAAGTAATGCAATTTTGTTTCAAAAAGATACGAAAGCTTTATATGTGTTGTATGTTACATATAAGATATACTACATACTTATTTGTTTTTAATTTTGATTTGAGATGAGATTACATAAAATTAAATTAACATTTTTCTTAACACTTTATAAAATGAAACTAATGTGTTTATTTTTCCAGGTTAATGGAATTTTTTACTAAAATTTTATACAATTTTTTTCTTCGTAAACATAATAACTTATAAGAATAAAAAATATGTTTTACGCTTGATTAAAAGATTTGTATAAACGAAAAGTTTGATATTAAAGGTATTTTGAACTAAGTCTAACTAGCTGTTTGTAGAGAAGTTGTCAATGATCAACGAAAATAAACAAATAGAAAAGAAGTTATTGAAAAAAATTAATTAAATTAAGTGCTTAAAACAGAAATTTTATTTACTGAATAGTTCTGATATGATGGATTGAACAATTTTTGAGTTTGGAAGTTTTTGCAGCACCGGTAACTTTTATAAAACGAGACTTAATAATTTCAATAATTTCCACGAATTAAATATTTATTATTAAAGGTCTCACTTCTACCTCTTAGTTAGCATTGTTAAGCGTATGAAATTATATACTAACCAAATGTACAAATTAAAATTTAATGGATTCTATAAAATAAGTTTTCAATTTTAATGAATTGAACTTTATTTAATTAAAATAATTTTTAACTATATAACTATATGTATAAAAAATAAATTTCTACATACATAATATGTGCTTGAAAAATTTTGCTCTAGGGTAATTGGAAATATTCAATTGGAGAAATATTTTAGAGATAGTTTTTAATTAAATAAATATTTGAAAATTCTAACTTTTAAAAAACATTTTATAGTTTTCGTGGACGTTCAAAAATAATTTGTCTTTTCATCCTTTAGGTGAAATTTCTTTGAACATATATGAAAAAATAATAATAAATGCAAAGAAATTCTAAATTAGAAAATATTATTGCAAATTTTATGTTGCATAATTTTCATTCAATAAGTACCTATATCAAAACAAATTTATATACATATAGCAACAATTTTAAGCCCATATATGTATACATTTTTTTATTTAATTAAATTTTGATACATTTCAATATAAACAAAAGTACAAAGTATTTATATTTATTATATCAAAATTAATTCGTATATATTCTAACGAGAAATATCATAGTATATTTATCATATTTTGTACATCAATATTTTTCAATAAACTATATGCAAATTCTTATAATATCAACAGCTTGTTCCATGACCACAGTTTTATTCTTAATAAATCTCAACCTACCACATACTTATATAAATTCGTATCTACCGAATAATCAAGAGAATATAAAGCACCAGCATGGTTAAAGTTAAAAAAAAAAAAAAAAAAATTCAATATGTATATGCTAATATTTTTCATATCCTTTAATCCACATGATGATATTTTTGTTAAATTTTTTTTTTATCGCTTTTATATTTAGCGCCTTAGCAATTTTATGCGATGTTTCATAATAATAATATTTTTTTTTTCATGAAGGTATTGAACTTCCAGATGATTAGATTTTACTTTCAGGCAATGTGAATGATCTATCTAGTTATGTTTAGTTAGGTAGAAAAAAAAATGTAGTATAAGTAAATTATATATAAAATGTACAGAACTTTCTAATAAAGTACAAAAATATAGTTTTCGCATTATTTGCATGAAAGGTCGTTCTAGTTATAATTCATAAATTCTATAACATATTTCCAGGGCACATTTAGGTTAAAAATCATTACAATTTTGTGGATTTTTTTTTTACGTAAGTCTTCATTTCAAAAACATAAATTTTATTTCATATTAGCGCTAAATGATAACTTTAAAAACACATGATGAACAACATTATTTAAACATGATTTTTTTGTAATCAAATCGTGGAAAAGTTAAAAAATATTTTCGGTCTTTCATGTAAAAAAATTTAGTCCAAAGAGTAAAGAAAATAAGCACAACTTTAATCTTTTTAAGTTTCTCAAAATACGATACGAATTCAGTAATTTTATAAAGAGAAATGATTTTTCATGAAACAATTAAATTACCGAGAAGAAGAAAATTATATAGAAAAAACATGCAATATAATGCAATAAAATAATCCCCTAAAATTTATAAAAATGAAAAAAGAAAAAAATTAAATTTACATTGCTTTTAAATAAAATGTACATCACGAATTTTTAAAAAAGACAGCTCAGTTGAATCATAGAAAAAAGCGAGCTTTTCAATAAAATTACTATGAATTATTGATTTAGAGATAAATATTCAAAGCTGAACTTAAAAAACGACAATTATTAAAATTTGTCTAGCAGTAGTAGCAGTATATTAAAAATTATTGTAAGTATTTGTGTTTGGTTGAACTATTGAAGTACACTCTTATATACTCAATTACTTATTTATAACATTCTGATAACTATTTTGTTTATACAAATCCTAATAAATTTTGAAAGTAGTTATGTATAATTTTTTTTATTATACATTTACACATTTGTTTATAGATGAATTGCTATTCATTTATTAATTTAAAAAAAAAAAATTAAAATGTCATGTTATCTTGGACATTATTTTTATTATCAAACATATAACACTTATTAAATATGTAAATGTCATAAATAAATTTTTACCATAAAAATGTGAAATGTGTCTAAAATATATGTGTATACATACATTGTTAGAAAAATAATTTTTATAATAACTCTTTGACAAAAGCAGTTTGAATGACAATTATTAAATATTTGCTTCAGTAATTTTAACTGCAAATTTTAATAAACATGTAAAACAATATGTATGTTGTGTAGAATGTGTATAAATATCCCTATTCCTACTATATCGACCGTCATGGTGTAGTGGCATAGCTATTATTCTACGGCGTGTGCGGACTGAAATTTGGCAATTTGTCAATTTTTCGATTTGTTCACTTGAATTCAGGGTTTGTGTTGTTTTTATATATGCATTTACATTTATAAATTCATACATTGACATATAAGAGCAAAGAATAGAGTTTATTAGTTAACTAAAATTTCCTCTGCCGTTTTTTTTTGCCACTAATTCGTTTACTCAAGCAGAAAAATAAATTTGAAAAAAAATGTTTTTAAATGCTAATTTCGCTGAAAATATAAAAAATTTATAATCATACTTTGAAATCTTTTTATTTTTATTATTAAATATTTTTCTTTTAACTTGTATCCGCACAAAGTTTGAATTTGTTCCTTTTTAAATTTAAAATTTTTTTTTTTTAAATTATAAGTATTTTTTTCCATCAATTTAAAATTTGTATTTTTTATTGAAGATCATTTCAAAATTTGAAAAAAAAAATTAAATCTAGAATATAAACTTTTAAGTACGAAAGTTATCAGATATCAACAAATATTATAAAATTTAAAATTTCTTGAATTTTTTATTTTCATTTGAGTCATCAGATATTGTATCAGATATTGTATCAGATATTGTATGCATTTTAAATGTTGAACAGACACCTTCGTAAATCTGTCCGGCAAGAATCAATTTTATTTGTTTTTGAAGAGTAACTTGATTATCAATGTTTTGTTAGCATCGTCAATCAACAACAATAACATTCAAAATTATTCATAATTAAAATATTTTTGTGTAAAATAGTATTAAATAATAAATTATGGGATGCATTTATTTGATAAATTTTATTTTCTGTATAGAAACCTATTATGCACACATATAGTGTGTATAGTTCATATACTTACAAATATGTTATGCAATGCAAATTCATAAAAAATAAATTATTAGTTAAATCTTATTATTGTAAACTTGCATGTAATAACTAAACAATAAACATTATTTTATATTATTATGAAATTTGTTATGTTATGAATAAATAAGGAAACTTTTAATAAATTTAAAAGAATTTTAATGAATTAAATATTTTTCTAAGACTTTTGTAAATTTTATTATGTAAAAGATAAAAAATATAAAGTGCGGTGCATACTTGTGCACACAACTTTTTAAGTATTAAGTATATTATTCTATACATTTCTGTAAAAATGTTACTATTATAATAAAATGATTATGTAAGTAAATGTCTTAATCAACCACGGTTATGTTCTTGAATTCAAAACATCAGATTTAATTTAAACTTATGGATTGTAAATGAAAAAGAAAAAATGTTTTGACAAAAAAAAAATATGATCTGTTCAAATCCGGGATACTTACTGCCTAGTATCAAAATTAATTAAATATTGTCAAATTGCCTTACTGCATAAACAGCCAGTGACTACGCTACAACGATTGTACTTAGCCATAAATATATAGGTAGCTTAATGTTTGTTATTATTTTATATAATGCGACGACGAGGCGCGACAATGAAAAATTATTTTATTCATATTATTTGATTTAAGTATTTAATCAATACTTTTATACTGAATATTATACGGACGCTAATTGGAACTTCTATAATATATAATATATGTAAATAAAATTCATAGTTATTATTTCTCAAATTAAACTATATATATTATACAGGTATAGTAGATTCAGAAGTTTATTGTGAAGCTAAAAATAGTAATAAAAAATCATTCAAACAAAATAAATTATCCACAAATATGTACATTTTAATGCATCAATTTGTATAATTAAGCCTAGAAGGTGGAACGACTGTAACACCTACAGTGTAGGTGTAATAAATTTTAAATTTGTTTAACCTGAAAGTTTAATGAATAATGAAATTTAAATGATAAAAATTTTTCAATTATTTTTTTTTTTTTAAATTAAAAATATGTAATGTTGTACATACTTAATTATTATTATTATTATAATCATGGTTTGATTGATTTAATTTCACTACAAAAAATGTATAATACATATAGTTGAGTATTATTTTTATTAA
This sequence comes from Hybos culiciformis, assembly GCA_964007475.1. Lineage (NCBI taxonomy): Eukaryota > Metazoa > Arthropoda > Insecta > Diptera > Hybotidae > Hybos > Hybos culiciformis. The sequence continues at coordinate 18,993,009 of OZ023273.1, forward strand.
AGTAGATTTTATAATATGAAGTCTTTGCTTTAATTTCCTAGTATCTATTATCTTTATTTTTTTATTCTGATATCTTAGTTTCTACTCTAAATAGAATTAATTCACTTTAAATTATCTCTTCAAATTATAAAGATATTGATTTAATTTAGAGTTTCTACATTTTTGTCTATTTTCTTCCTCCGGCAAAAATATTTTTTTGGTTTAAATTTCTTTTCACAACAATATTTATTTGTACGAAATTTTAATACTTGAAATATAGTACATTATTAATTAATTAAAATAATATTATTTTGTTTCAATTAACATCTTCAAATTAAGATATGTATATTATTAAAAATATTAAAAAATTAAAAAGTTGAACAAAATATGTGAATGAAATTAATTTTATACCAATACTGTTATTAATCATAATGATGGAATCAAATAAGCTTAGAAATTTTTCATTTCGATAAGTAAAGTACATAGACAAATTTATTTCGTGACACAATTTAAGCCCCTATTTCAATATGCAGTATAGTAAAAACAAAAAAGTCGTAATACCTAAATATTAATAATAGAATTTGTTTTGACGAATATTTACAATTAAAATTAAAGTATTGAATTTATAAGGTACTTATAAATTTTAATAAAAATGTATAAAACATTTTTTAAGCTTCGTAATATTATTTTAGATTTTTATTTTTAAATCATTATACCAATTATGTACGATAATATGTAAATTCATTGATTTTTATAAAAAAACAAAACTCATTTAAAATAATTTTATTCCCTTTGGCGCCAAATTTTAATCATGACTATATCAAAAACCTTTTCAATACATAATAATATTAAATAATTTTTTGTTTTTAAATACTAATAAAATAAAAATTGATTTTAATCTTTTAAAAATTAAAATTTCAAAAAACATGTTCACAAGTATTATTTAATACGTCCCCAAAATAAATTTTTGTTTTTAAAATAAAAAAAAAAATTTTTTTTACTCCGTTTTGTATTTATTTTTGTTACAAATTTTTTTTTTTTAACAATGATTATTAAAGTTTAATAATCCTGCATTCCATACGTTTTCCATAAGTAAGGTCATAATTTTTTTTATGTAGGTATATGAAATTTTGAAAAATAATATATAATTTTGCGTGATAACGAGTTTAAAGGGCAATTATATTTTATTGCACTTTTAAATGCAATTTACATAGTTTTTAACTTAATAAAGGATCATATAATAATATGTTAACAATATTCAAATATGCAAAATATAAGTTCGTATATATGTAGTTAAATTAAGTATAGGAGGGTTTAAAAACATAAAAAAAATATTATTATGAACAAAATAATTGAAAATAATTTGATAGTTGGTAACAATTTTTGTTTTTTATTTAATTTTTTTTTTTTTTTTTCAATTTACTGGAAATTAAATTTCTAGGGTGGATAATATTTTGAAATCTCATGTCTAACAGAACTTTTATTATTATTAAGTTTTATTGACCTTAATTAATTTTTTAGATAATATTTTTTGGTTAGAAGGTACCAAATTTAAATAAAAACAAACATTATTTTTTTGTTTTCCAAATTTAAATTTCAAATTGCTTCTTGTCATTGTTTGAAATGTAGAAGTTAAAACCTTTTTCTTATTATAATTGTTATAAATTTACTTATTTTTTTTTATTTCTATTTCAAATTTTTCATATACATAATAACTTTTAATGCGTTGGGGATCGTTATGTTGTATTTAGTGCTATAGAATTTAGATCACTAAATGGAGTATTATATGCGTCAATACACATGCAATCATTTAGATGCATCTGCGTAAATAATGAAAAAATATAGATGCATCAGCGTATATAATGAAAAAATTTAGATGCATCAGCGTAAATCATTTAGATGTTTCGTATTGAATATTACGTAATACTTAAACAAACATAATATCTCTCACAATATTTCAATACAGCCAAATACAAAAAAAAAAAAGAGAAAAAATGAGAAGAAAAAATATTCTATCTTTGCAACTACCTCTCCCCTACGCATTAAAAGAGTATATTGGATATGTAAACAAAATTTGTTATACAACTCGTTCTGTATTTACACAACTATACATTGACACTTGTCAATTTATATCACTCGACCTTCGGTCTCGTATTGGCTCGTGTCAATGTATTTTTGTGTATACAGAACTCTTAATTAATAACAAATTTAGTTGACATATACAATAATCTACTATTATTTAATGCTCTCATTCTTCAAAATCGATTTATTTTTTCAATTTTCAATATTAAATTAGTCTGAAATTAAAGGCTATCAAAGGCGCCACAAAAATATGTATTAAATTTTAATTACCTCTGACGGTTGTTACATAAATTATTCATTTTATACTAATACTCAGAAAGTCAAAAAAAAAAAAAAAAACTTAATTGTATTTTTCTTTAAAAAGAAAAATTTATTTATCTACCTTGAAACTTATAAACATATACATATAATGATTGCGTGCAAAACGTTAATAAAGAAAAATAAAAACCCTTTTGAAAATAAATTCAAAAATTGACAAATTCGTATTTTATGTTACTGTTTTTCTTGTGCACATTGTAGATGTAAAATGTACAATAAAATGTATATATAATATATACGTAAAATGTATACATAAAGTATTTAACATTTTATTGATCAAACTATTGCTTTTTTCATGACTTGCACATTGACCAACAAATATTATTTTTTTTCTTTTAAAATTTATATCGCAGTCATAGGCGCCATTAATTCTCTGAAAATAATTTTAAATAAACTGCAAAACAAATAGAGTTGAAAAAAAGTTGAAATTTCTTTTTATATTAAAATATATAGGTACGTACATATCTGTTCGAAAAAGTAAATATAATGTCATTTCGAAGAAATTCTCTAAAAAGTTAGATAATTTAATCCTATTAAAAATTTAAAAGATATATATATTAAAAGAACTCTACTAATTTTATGTAGGTAATTCTAAATCTTAATTATTAAAACTGTATAGAAGAATATTTTTGTATTACACTTTCAATGTTCTAAAGAATGGTAATTTTTTGCGATAGTAACTTCTGAAATTTATAGCTCTGTTAGTTATCGTTTAAAAATAAAGGAAATAATAATATTCTACGGGATTATATGGGAGTGATTACTATATTAATTTTTTTTTCAGTGCATTTCACTAAATCAAAAAAAAATTAAATAATTTTACTGCCTTTAAAAAAAACATACATTTTTTTTACATGATTTCTAAAGATAAACTATAAGCCTTTTAAGTAATAGGTGGTATATATTATAATCATCTACGTTGTATTGTATTTGTACCTATATTGTTATTTTTTATTATTATATGGCAGGAATTCATGTCTTTACCTTATTTTTATGCAGTTCTTGAACATAACTATAAATTTCAAATGTTTTACTACAAAGTTATTTTAAATTGAGGTAAAATACTATATGTTCAATTCGGAAATGTTTGAAATTAATGTTTTTTCAATTGTAACTGATATATATATATTACATAAATTCAGCTTTCACATGCACATTATATGTCTTATATGTCTATAAATTCTCAATATATTTGCCTTTAGGATTTACAAATATTTAAAAAAAATTAATCCAAAAAAAAAAAAATTTTAAGCAATTGTACTATTTTTATTACATTTTGACTTTATTATGTATTTGTTTTTAAAATCCAGCGCTGATAATGGAAGATGTACTAATAATAAACTTAAATGCACATAAAAATGGATAAAATTCAGTTCTCATAAATATATGTAATTATATAATTTCTATGTAACATTCAACATATTACCTATTACTACGAATAAAAATTCAATTGATTAATTAATTAAAAATTGTAATAAATTGATTAATTAATTATTAAATGCAGAAGAAATGTTTGTGACGATTGACGATTGTAGTAGGTATAGTTGGTATATAGATTTGATTTTGAGATTTAAATATTTAATTATTGATTAATGGGCATAAGTTAAATTTTCTAGATAAATCTCAGAAATTTGTGATAGTCATGTAAAGTTATAAATTTTCAACATCTCGTTCGCTTTTTTTTATTTTTCAAATAAGCAATAGAACAATAATGTAATATTAGTTAATCGAATTATTTTATTAATGATTATGGTAATTACAATGTCTGATAGCTTTTATTTTTCTAAATCCTTTAACAGCTATAAATTTATTTCCAAAAAATATTTACTATAAATACATGTTGTTACCATAATTTATAATTAATTTTAAAATGGTGAAGAATAAAACTTTTCATTTATCGAATCATACATCATACTCTAACTTATTTAAATATTTGAAAGCATGACCAAGAGAATTATTGTGAAATATGTTATATAGGGATAGTAATTTTATTCATGCTGAATGAAAAATACATATACATATATCCTATTAAGTGTTTCAATAGTTTAAATTCATTATTCTGAAATCAATCAATACGATTATAATAAGTTAATGGTTAAATTATATAATAATTTTAAAGAGTGACAATGGTAATATTTTTTTGTTATTATTTAGGTCCAGCTTACTTAAAACATTTTCTTTTTGTTTGTTTTTTTGTTGTTTCAAATTTACTGACTGATGTTTGGATTCTAATTTTCTACTAATTTTAAATGTCCTTCTACTGTATAATAAAATTAAATTGACATATAAAAATACTGTTTTTCGCAAAAAGTTTGATTTGTTTGTTAGTGCTTTTCATTAAACCACAGCTGTATTGCATGTTGCGCTTTTTTGCTCAACTTAACCTACCTTTTAGATCTAGAGTAATTCACTTTTTATAACTTTAAATTATTTATGAAATTTATACGAACATTTAATTGAAAAATGGTATTGTTTTTAAATCAATTTATATTTAATAAAATATTTAAATTGTAGTGAAAAAAAAAAAACAATTATTGTTAATGTGTGGTTGGGAAATAGTAATGCAGCAAATCCATTTGAAATAATTATAATTAATTTTGAATAATACATTCATTAAAGAAAAAACAAAATAATTTTTTTTTATGTGGAGAAGAAAATTTAATTTCAAAATATAAAGATTAATTCATACATACACATATATTTTGCATATATATGTTATTATTCACAAATACATAATATGATTATTTAATTCATAAACTATATACCCAAGAAAATAATAAATTTTGACATTATATTTCAATTTTGATGACTACATTAATGCGGGTGAATTAAATATGAATAATATCAAAATTTCAACTGAATTTATATGATTTTGAAATAAATTTATCTTTAAACTACTTGTTATTTGCTATGACATCAATTTATCTGAAATAAAATGAGGTGTTATGTTTATGCACATAAATTTTAATAATTTTTTTTTTTATAAAAAACATAGACAAGGTGTTTAAGAAAACAATACAAAATTCATGGAATAAGACGACTATACTTTACGTACGTTTATTTAAAAAACATCATAATAAAGTATTTTGCATATCTATTGTATGTCATAGACATAGATAATGATAATAAATATAAAAGATTTTGTTTCGACAACTTTAACTTTTAATAGAGGATTTTGTATTCTAAATTTTCTATAAAATTCTAATATTTAACAAACGATAAAGTTCTTGTTTTTAGCCCTATATATTGTACAAATCGCAAAATCTTGAAAATTGGAACTTTGTTTTTTTTTTATTAAAAGTTAATAACAAATAGTTTAATTTAAATTTTTGAATATTAATTATAAACGAAGTTTTAAATGAGATTGTGGCTGACGTGTATGTTGACATTGTCTCAATTTCTCAAACTTAACGAAATTCTTATAATTTATTTCATTATTTATTGAAAAGAAATTGTGAATCATGGTTATATTTTTTATTTATAATTTATATACCTACTGTAATATTATTGTCAAAATGATACAGGTGTTAAAATAATTTTAACAATTTTCTTATAAACATAATTTTCATGTATCATGTTCAGTTACAAAACTTGACATTAAAATCTTAGGTCAATGCGTATATTTTCAAAATATAAAAATACCTGAAGAACTGAAAGTTCCGCATTATATATTATGTATTTAATGTTCAAAATGTTTTTAAGTATAAACATCAAGATCAAAAAAATAAAAAATAAATAAATAAAACAAGAAATTTTTTTGTCCTCATTTAGAGATAAATATATTCACTGTCATCAAGGAAATTATACATATGATGACACTTTTCATACAATATTTCATTATTGAAGATATTGAAATAAAGAATAAATATCATAATGTTACACTGTGAAAAGATATGTAATAAAATATTTGAATAATAAAGGATATTAGTGCTCTTCTGGATTATCTACTTCAATTTTGTGAATATCTACATTATAAATAATATTTGTACTTGGAGGTGGATATTAGACGAAAATAAAAGTGAAATCAATATTATCAATATTATATATTTTTATTTCACCACATAAGATGATAAATTATTGATTATAGAAGTTTCTCTTACGGATAAAATTATAAACGGTTAAAACATTCATTTGATGAAATTTAGAAATTGAAATGACTGGGTCTATGGTTTACATGTAAATGAGCACGACAACAAGACGAGTAGTAAAAATTAATAAATTAATGGATAGTCAATACAAAAAATTCCTTCTCATAATATTATTTCACAATTTGAAATCCTAATGTAATGTGCTACTGAGCTTCCAAAATATACATTAACATTATGTAAGCACATTATACGAGTGTACCTACATAATTTTTCAAGTGCAGAAAAAAATTATAAAAAAATAAATAGAAAAATTGGTAAAAGTGACACAATCTTAATAAGTGTGGCATTAAACTTGAATGAATTGCTTTCAATTAAAGGAAATAAAAAAAAAACTAATGCTTTCCATATACACACAAAATGATTTCTTTCCTTTTGAATAATTTTTGTTGAATAAACATACACACAATATTTTTAGTATACATTAATTCAATGAAAATTTAATCAAAATGAACAATGTTATATTTATAGTGCTCCACATTACATTTATTTTTATCATGCCACACATAAAAGATGAATTTGGTTAGATTTTTGGAATTAATTTTTTTTTTTGGGTTATACTAAGTCTATTATTTAGAAAAATTAAGAGAAATTTTTTGCCAATATAAAAATAATTTGGCCAATCGATATGATGGAAAGAATATTGAGAATTAGCATTATATTAAAATATAGGTTAATGATATCCTGTTAAAAAAAAAAAATTAATAATACAAATGCTGTAAACTTCATCGATTGTTTTATTTTGTTCATCAATCAAAATTTATATGCACATATAGTGGAAAAAAGAGTAATAAATATTATAAATTCGCTTATAAATGAAAATTCATTATATGAGTTCGTGTTTCATATCAGTTTCGAATGATTTATTGTGAAATTAACACCAGTAGGGTCGATCGAAACTCCAAAAAATTCTACTCTTATTTCATACATATATATAAAATCTAAACATTTAGTTCATTTCAATTTATAAAAAGAAATACCGTAGAAGTTTCAAGTTTTTAGTTTTAATCCATAATTTAATTGAAATTGTATAAATTTATTTACAGATTTTCTTAAGTTTATAAATCTTTAATTTTTCAACAATTTTCTTTATCGTACAAATCCTGTATTCTGCAAATAGGCTCATCTGTTAATTTTTTTTATGAAAACTCAGACTTACGTAATTTTGTTAAACAAAATTCATAAGTAACGCTATTTCCTTATATGTGCACGTTAATTAAAAGAGGAAAAAAATATTAACTTTTTTCCAATATTCTTGATAACCAAATGAAATTTTAAATTTTATCATGATATATTTGTCAATAATTTTGAAATAATGTCTGTAGAATTATCGACAACGCCATTTTTAATGATCTCAATGTCCAATTTTAAATTGTTAGATTTTGGTTTTAATTTTGAATGCTATAAAATCTATTTAATATTATATAGAAATAGATATTTATTTTCTATCACTTTTCAAAGCCTAACATAATTATCTTCGATATACACTAAAAATTTATTATTTGAAAATATGTACGAGCCCTGCATCATGATAACTGGTACCACTTTTTTTCGTTTTGTTCTTTTTTTTTCCAGTTTTGTATTTTTTTCATTTAAACAAACCTTATTTAGGAGTTTTTTACCTGTGTAAAAAAATTTTTTTTAAACATTTTAATTTTGTGAAAATTTTTTTTTCCAAAAGTCTACTTTTTCGAATTTTTTTTTAGGCTTCGCAGAAATTTTCGAAAGATGCCATTTGAATGGCATTTGGGAGTAGTTAATTTTAGTTTTTTGAATATTGTCGATACGATAAAGGAAAGTGTCAAAAAAGGTCTTCGAAATTCGAAAAACAGACCAAAATTCCTATTTTCCGCGTCTTAAATCGAAATGCTGAAAACGGGCACCACCCATAGTGCTTAATTCTAATTCAATAAATTTGTATAAGAAATAACTTTATTTTTTATTACGATTGTGCCAGTACGTTTGCCTGGGTGAATTTAAATTAAATTTTACATCAAAATTAAAGTTAAATTAAGTTTGTAAAATATTATTTTATATCAATTTAACAACAAATGCAAAATGTAATATATTTTATATAGAGAAATTTAAATTGAATGAAGAAGGAAATGCTGATTTTTATTTTTATTGAAAAAAAAAAACTAATAATTATGCATTGTATCTGTATGTACAAATATAATATATATATGTAGTTTATAGTCTTGTTGAGGTAAACTCAGATACAAAATAGAAGATGCAATGCAAACTTTTAATGTCTATAAAATTCTTACAACGATAAAATATATTTTCTTGTTTCCTATTATGCGTTTATTTTATTTCATTATTTTTATTTTTTTTTCAATTAAAAAGAGTGATGTAATCCTTCAATTCAAAATGATTTATGAGTATTATACGTACATAAGTTGTTTTGTTTAATGCATTCCAAGTAATTGAAACAAAAAAAAATGATTTCTATTATTCTTATTTCTATTGCATAATTTTATTTACACATTAAATTTCCATTTACATAAAATGAATGTGAAACTTCTACAGAAATAGAAATAATATATATGAATGTATAAGTATTTAACATATTATATTTTCATACAATCTGTAATATATTACATATAGTTAAAACATAATCACTCAGTCAGATTGTTCAATTTACCCTGAAAGTCTACCGTTTATATAAGACAGAAATTTAGAAATTTTTATTTTTTTCAAAAAAATTAAATTAAATTTTCACATTAGAGTTTTTATATGTAAAAGAAAATATTTTCGTTATTCTTTTATTTTCTGGATTTGTTTCTATATTTAATGTTAGGTGCTGTGATATCAATTTTATTCCGAATATCAAATTTTTGTAATAATTATAAATTTTCATAGCAAGTCAGAATGAAAAATTATGAAAATTGAAAACATATAACATGATATTTGAGAAATTAAAATTACCCCTGCGATGATGTTGCTCATTTAAGTCTTTTATATGAGTAATGAAAGATGATATATTTTAATTTTTAGTAAGTGTATTTCTATTACATTGTATTCTATTTATAAATATTAAAATAAAAAATAATAATAATAATATGAAGAAAATAATATACATATAATTTTTCTCAATCATTTTGATACGCAGTCACATTATTTTTAATTTAATAATTTAATAGTTTTCACTAGCTGTGAATGATTTGATTAAAGTAAAAAACTAAATATGTTAACCTAGAATTTAACCATTTGGAAAATGATTTCATGATTAAATGTATGTATGTATAATTCAAAAAAAAAAAAAAAAGGATTACACCGCTTTGCACGGTTTATTATTTTATTAAGTGTATAATTATGTAGCATAACTACGCATATAATAGTTAATATTTTGTATACGTTTGAATTTTCTACTTTTTTAATATTTATTCATTATTTTTCAGTTTATACGTTTATAATTTTATAATATATCTGTTTTCATAGCAAATAAATATAATAGTGGAGAGAAGAGTTTTCTACAAAACTTATACCATATCCATATCTACACCCAGAAAAAAAAATTGTTAAATTAAAAGATTTTATAGGTAAAATTAACAAAAAATCTTTATAGATTTTGCGCAAAAGGGTTTATAGTTAAATTAAAATTGCAAAAATTGTTAATTCAAAAGACATATTACATTGTTAAAATTAACACAAAATTGTTATATTTAAAATGTTAAGTTGTTATTATAACAATTTTAGCAGTTGAGAAAAAAATATATTGTTACGGTGCCAAACTGTTAAATTAACTATTCGAAATAATTATTTTAAAATAGTTTTTTGTTTTTTTTATTTTTTTGGTTTGTTTTTGTTTTTTTTTCGCCTTTTTTTGTTTTTTTTTCGCCTTTTTTTTGTTTTTTTTTTGGTTTTTTTTTTTGTTTTTTTTTTTTGTTTTTTTTTTTGGTTTTTTTTGGTTCTTTTTTTTTTGTTTTTTTTTTTGTTTTTTTAAATTTTTTTTTTGTTTTTTTTTTTAAATTTCTTGGTTTGTTTTTGTTTTTTTTTTTGTTTTTTTTTTCGCTTTTTTCGTCTTTTTTGTTTTTTTATTTTTTTTTTATTGGTCACCCATCTAAGTACTATCACTACGAGACGTTGCTTAACCGCTGTGTTCAATTTGATGTAGAGTCTTCCACTGAGCTATGTCAGTAATATACAACAATGTATTAAATAGAAAATATAAATTCGGTAATATAAACATAATAAATATTTATCTTGTTAAATTAAAGAACTCCGCTCTTAACTTGTCTCGTTAAGAGCGGAGTTCTTTAATTTAACAAGATAAATATTTATTTTAAAAGTGTAGCTTTTTAAATCAACCAAAACTTTTTTTTAACAATGCCGTATTTACTTTGACAATTTTTATTGTTATATGTACCATTTTTAAATAACAACAAAAACATTATTTCAAAAGCTTTTATTGTCATATCAACAATTGAATGTGTAATTGTTATAATAACAGAAGAGTTTTTAATTTAAAAGAGAGAATAGTAAAATTTTATTTCTTTCGAAAGAAACATATTTAAAATAACAATTAATGTTGTTAAAATCACAATTTTCAGCTTTTACTAAATAACTGTTTGAAACATTTTAAAATAACAAAATCAAATGTTAAAATAAGAAGCATCTTTACTTAGATCAAATACTTATTAGTTTAATTTAAAAAATTTCTCTTTAACATCAACAATTTTTGTTTAACAGTTAAAAATCGTTAATTTAACTAGCATTTTTTTTCTGGGTGTAATATATAAGAATACTTGAATGTATTAAATATCTTAGTATACACTTTCACAATAGCGAAAATAAGATTTTTAGTCGAAGCGATAGAGTTTTAAATAATGGTGTGTCGATCACTTATTATTATCTACTTATTTGAAATTTAATCTCATACCGTAGTTTATAAGTTGTCCAATGTATATGTATGTATGTATTTTCATAATTCAAAAAGTTGAAAATCAAATCTTAGAAATGTGTAATAATTTTAAAAAAATATTAAACTTAAAGTTTCAGATGCAAGAAGGCAAAAGTTAATCCTATTAGTATTTATTTTTAAAGCTTCGAAAAATGTACAAAAATTGTTAAACTATTGATGCAGTTTCATTAAACTTTTTATATAAATATTAAATATATATATTACAAAGAAAAAAAATCCCGCATATGAATTTTTTTTTCAAAATATATATGAATGAATTTCTAATTTTTTGATTTTTCATTATAAAAAATGTAAAAAAATAATATTCTGTGAATTCGTGCGTAATTTAAACATAAATATAATAATTTGTTAGAACTATTAAAAAAAAAAAGGGACATTATTTTTTATCTGCATTTTTATCTTTAAAATGGCAATAATTGCGTTCTGTGTTGAAAATATAAAACGCCCTTCGAATGTAATATAATAAAAAGAAAATAATACAAAAAAAAACTAAAATTTATTCTTTTACCAAAATTAAACTGAAAAAGTTATTTAAAACATCTGCTTTGAAATAAAATAAAATTGTCTAAAAATCTAAATTGCTGAAAAGGAACAAAATAAAACTATTATACGAGGAGAAAAAAAAACGCATTACTACACTTCAATAATCATTAATAAAAACTTTCTCTCTCTCTTTCTTTCTTTCTGTGTATAATTTCTACTATTTTTATTCATACATATATTTTTTGCTGTTTAAAGGATTTCTTTCATGTTTTGGTGATTATTTCTTTTTATTTGTTAGTTTTTTTTTTATTTCTTGCATGCCTGCCTATATTCCTCCTTTCACACAACATTATTTTTTTTTTTTATATTTAGGTATAGTTTTCATGTTGATTACTCGGTATCTTCAAATATAAAAAAAAAAACTCAATTTATTTTAATCTTTTAATCTACATTGTAAAGAAAACCGCAAAATAAAATCTATTATAAAAGTGATTTAAAAAAAAATAATTTAACTTTTTTTTTTATTTTAAAGGATATTTAATCAAAATTTTTAACATTTGCATAGAGATAGAGTAAACTATCTTAGATTGCAGTTGAATGGGAAATTTATCTAGATTTCACTAAAGAATTATGTAGATTGAATAGGATGTTTGTATTAGTCCTAAGACCTAACTAATTCTCTTGTCAGCAGTTCTTTGTGAACAATATTGAATTTCGGTTTATATGTTTGGGCAGAAAAGTAGAAGAATTGTAGGTACTATGTATTTAAAAGGCCCTAAATTTTCAAGTTATCAGATCATAATGCTGAAATTTAGTCTTAAATAATACGGGATAACAAATTATGCTGTATATGACTTGTGACAACTATATTATAAATAATTTTATGAAGTAGAATAGGATAAAAGGGAATATTATTATATGTATACCTATACTACTTCTAAATATTATTTTCCCACATTTTCTTCTTTATTTAATATTTTTGAATATTCTTTTGTATATAGAGGAAATAGATATTAACATTACCATGTACAGTGTTTACTAAGGATATTTTATAAATATAAATTTAAACAAAAAGGACATTAAAAGCGACTGGTTTATATTTCTGGCCCTAAATTGACTTTCACCAAAATAAAAAAAAATAAAAAATTAAATTTGTTTATTGAGGTGTTTTTTTTTTTTTTTGATAATATATTATTGGCGTGAACACAAAGAAAAATATATTGCTAAAAAAAAAAAAATTTATGAGAAATGTTCAGAAGACTTGCATATTATGTGATCAATAAATTCTAAATATTTCATAAACAAATATCATGGGTTTGAATTGAAATATGGGAAGGCGATTACTATTGTTTATACTTAAAGTATTTCCTATCGGAAATTGAAATAGTAAATATTGAGAGAAAGAGAAAAAAAAAACTGTAGAAATATTGCACGACTTTTTAGTTATTATCGTTTTCATTCAATCTTATAAAAATAGGTTACCTTTCTTCCAATTTGATAAATATTCCAATAAAAAGGTGGGTGCTCAAAGGTTTATGTGGGGTGAGCCGCATGTTGGAAAATCATAAAATACTGTAGAGCCGAAAAATTATCAATGCAAACTTAAATTTAAATTTTATTATGATAATTAATATGTGCACAAAAATCTGCAAAATTATAAGAAAATTATATAATAAAATACAAAATTTCAGTTAAACTTAATAATTTATTGAGCCACAACAAAATTTAGAAGAGCCTCATGCGGCTCATGAGCCGCAGTTTGGGCTTGTCTGAATATGTGTCATATATTGGTGCCAAATCTTATTTCAGAATAATCTAATAAAAAAATTTTGAATTAAGGTTAAAAAGAATGAATTCTTTCTCATTGTTAGAGCTTTTATATGTATACATATAACAAAATTGAATGATGAAATTTTGAAAAATAAAAATATATTTTTTTTTGTTTCATATATTTCCTACAGCTTCTCAATAAAATATTAATTTCAATTGTAAACCTGTATATGGCAGATAAATTTATATTTCTGTCATTAAATTGAATTTGAATGTAAAACAGAATTAAAAAAATAAAAATAAAAACAAAATATTAAAACTAAAGTTACAGAAAGCACAAATACCTGCATCACAGGACTTCAAAATGTAACTCCCCGGAGTATTTATAATTTTAGTTCAAATCAAAATAATTGTTATATAAAACGTAGTAGTGCTATAAGCTATATGAATAATATTATAAAAATTAACAGGAATAAATTTTATTTTGATAGGTAAAAGAAGGATCTATTTTTAATGACTTTTTCTATCCTTAAATTGTATTTTTTTTTTTTTACTTTTATGGGTTTAAAGTTCGGAAAGGTGTTTTCACTTTGGGAATTCATTAAATATTTATAACACAAAGAAAGAAAAAGTGAGAAAATACTTTAATGTGTTGTGAATGGGATTTGGGTCATTAGTTTAATTTTGGGTAATTTCAATCAATTAAAATGGTTATATATCAATTTAAATTTTTTTGAAAGACTTACATACACATGTAGCATACATAATATCTTAATTACTTAATATAATGAAATTTTATTTTAAATTTTATATGAACAAAATCTTGTTAAAATTTAAAAGAAAAACATTTAGGTTGCAAAAATTGAGTAAGCAATTAAAATTAACTTATGGCTTTCTGATCAATAATAATTATTGATAAAGGTTTGTCTATTAATGAATTATTCATATAATAATAATTAAGCAAGGTTATGGTTGACTTTGAAGGAAAATATCTTATTTTCAAATTCTATATTAAAAACCAATTAGAGCTCAAAAAGAAAACTCTAGATATGATGTTGAATGTATATAAGTAAGTAGTCTACATATATGATTGGGAATGTGTATATACGTGAGTCATTAAGCACGCCCAAATATATGAATTCGGATGCTTTCGGATGAATTCGGATGTTTTCTTTTATCTTTTTTATTCATTTTATTATAATTAGACTTTAAGTATAAAGTTTTGCATATCTTTTTTTTTTTGATATTTTTATACTGTTTGTTGAAAATAAATTAATTTCCGATTCTTAAATGGTCATGTGTATATTGAAATCTTTCAATCCCTTTATTTTTGAAAAAAAAAAGGAAAAAATTATATATTTATCACTTCCATAAATATTTTCTATGGTTCAATAAATTTGTTATTTATGGCTTATTTAATGAATTGCTTCGACAAAAAAAAAATTCTGAAAATTATTTGATTCTTATCGTTATAATTTATTGTTTCACAAACATGACCCCTTAGCGAATCGCGATTAAAACACCCTTTTTTGCAAAAAAAAAAAATAAAAAAAAATAATGGGATTTTCAAGCTAGCGTAAAACTTTTATAAAATTCATTCATATTAAATCTCCTTAGTTCCTATATAAATGAATGAAAAATATATATAGGAAATGAAAATATAGCATGGACATAAACTCATTAATGAGTATGTATTTAGAAGTATGTAATCTAAAAGATAATTAAAGCTTCATTGTTACAAAATTGATTTTTTTTTTTCGTGAAGTAGGAAATCCGTCACTTTCATCATTCAAGTAATATCCAAAAACAAGGTTTTAGATTATATAGAAATAATTTTTTTTTTTCAACAAAATTCTGTTTTGCTTATTCAAATTAAAATAAATTTTCTTTTTTATTTTAATATATTTTTATGGATAATAAATGTGACATAAATGAAGGAAAACTAAATTGGTATTGGTCTTGTGAGACATAATCCCTTTGGATATAAAACGGTTATTTTGGTTTAAAATTACTTAAAATAGACAAAAATAAAATTATCTATCATAAGGGAAAATATTTATTATGTTTATGCGAAATTTGTGTTTTTTTTTTTTGTTGCTTAAAAGTTTTTAAATATTACCCAAAACTTCCCCTTTGTAATAAAATATGATCCAATAATTTATGATATAAAATTTATGAAATTCGATAAAAATTATATGAAAATAAATCAAATTTAAGAGTTACTGGTTTTTGTTTATACCAATTTAGTTTCTTTCATCATCTTTATAAAAATAAAGGAAATTTTCTAATATTATATATGTGTATTTGTATGTAATTCAGATATAAAATCCTTGTAAATGTTGTATTTCATAAAAACATAAAGTTATATATTTTTCTCAATCGATAATTTTGTTGTTTCTATGAATATTTATTTATGTATAATTCTGACTTACATCTGATTAAAAACGAACTTTTTTTTCAACAGAAAATTATAATATTTAATTCAATTATGTTAATTATGTTCATTTGCCTTCTCTATTTATATAAACATAACATTAATATGACACGGTTGTTAATAAATTTATAATCAATATTCTAATTATCTAATTAGAGGGTCATTATATCACTTTATTAATTTTAACCCATTTATTTAGAATGTATTAAAACTAAAAATTCTAACTAACTACAAGAAATTGTAAATATTATTTACTTCTAATATTATGTAAAGACTTAAGATTAATATAACTTTTATAAAACACATGATAAAAATAATCCATGATGTGCCTGTTGTAATTATTAAGAGTAGTACATGAATAAGACTTTCGAAGTATATATATTAAAACGTCATATGATTAGATTATTATATTTCATACTATTATTTCTAGTTGGATTGGGATAATACCATTTTTATTAAACAGTTGAAACATAAATGAAATAAATCAAGATATAGCAGTACAGGAACATTAAACACTTGATTAAAAAATATTTAACATTGGATACCCTTTTTTCTTTTTTGGTTCTCTTTTTTCTTACTTAATTCTCCGACTCCAACTAAAAAAAACAAATGAGAATGTTGGTTTTTTTTTGTTTCTTTTTTTTCTCTAATTATTGTGTGGCATATACGAACAACATCGATTTATTAAGAAAAAATAAAACATTGATTCTCAAATTTTGTTCATTAAGATTTATCTTTATTATATATAGTTTTTGGTTGAATATATATTTTGACAAAATACATTTATATGTTATATACACTATACTTAATTAAAATTAAACCGATTAAATGGAAACTAATAAATAATAAATCTAACAATAGAAATCGATTTATTCAAGAAAGAAATTTAGAAAGAAAAAAAGATTAAGTATGTATGTAATTAATGAAATTCGAATTGAACATTATATTATTGAGGAATTGAAAAATTATGATTGAAGATACTTTTGATACAGTTAACTAATATACAAATGACAAGTCATCTTCATATAACAATGAATGAAACAGACTAAAGGTAGAATCATTTAATATTTAAAATATCAAAATTTTCTTTTCTTTGCAGCTACAGTTTATTGAATTATAACATTTCACTAAAAAAATTAATATTAAAAATTTAAACAATTAAAAAATAAAATAAAAAAAAATTAATGAAGTACTATCCACATGAATAATAACTATATATGAAAATGACAAAAAATTATAAAATATTGTATATGCAAAAAAGAGAAAAGTTTTTCATACACTTGTCCATGTTCAAGTCCATACATCCTGAATTTCAGAATTTGCACACATTATAATATATACCATATATTACAAAAATAGTGAAAAATATATAAAAAAAAAAAATTGAATGAATTTGATGATCTCGACATGATAGTAAAAAAAGCAATCTTCTTTAATATTTAATTTTTTCTTCTCTCTTTCATAAGAATAAATCCATGTAGTTAATAAAAAAAAAAAAAAAAATCAATATTATTATTGAACATGATGAACACATAGAGCACCACCATTCACAAATATTTTCATTTCACTTGAATAATATTTGCAATAGTCTTAATAGAGAATAGAATATTTATTTTGAAAATTTCAACAAGAGAATGAATGTAACGTCAATTTAACATTAAAATATCTAAGATTTCTTTTTTTTTTTTTTTTTTTTGCTTTCGACACAAATAATTTTAACAAGAGGAATAAAATAATGTCATAAATTTTATTTATTTCCTTGTTGGGGACAAAAACAAAAAAAACAAAATAAAATAAAGGAAAGTTCAGGATTTGGAATATTTTGATGATGTGTCACGACGAGGAAAAAAGAACATAAAAGTGAATAAAAGAAACAATAAAATAGAATTTCGAACAAATTTATTTATGCTTTTTTTGGCGCATTTATCGCTTAAATATAATATATCGAATTCTTTTTTTTTTAATAACACTAATATTATATTGTTTTGAATGTAAGGGATTTTTGTAATGTTTTTATTATACATTTTTTGCTGTATAGTATATAAATGGGGTTTAAAATTTCAATAAGTTTAATACAACATAATTTGTGCAAAAAAAAATATAGTAAGAGCATATGAGTTTATGGGAATTTAGTTTAATCTTGACATTTGAAAAATGTGTAATATTGGATTTTCTTTATTTCAAATGCGGCTTTATTAAAAGATGTAAGTTTTATCTCTTTTTATTTTGCTTGAGGAACTACGATCGATTAAAATTGTTAAAAAATATGATTTTAAACATCTTTTCATTGCAATCAAGTTTTTCTATTCTGCCAAAGATAAAAAAATTGTTTGTTGTCACATAAGGAATCTATTAATGACAACCTTCTTATTTAAAGATTAATTTTTTCACTAAAATTATTAAAGTTATAGCTTATACTTACTGATGTATGTTCAATGTCAAAAATAATTTATTTGAGCTCACCTGAAAGAAAAAAAAATTTAAATCTTTGTTAATAAATATTCAAAATACGAAATTAAAAAAAAACTATACCCAATTTTTTTAAATTAGAAGTTAAGAAAAATTTTTGTTTCTTATCCAATTACACTCAATTACACTGTTTAACGCAGGAATTTTATTCATCTCCGAGTCAATATTTTTATTACATTTGGAATTTCGGTTTTCGTCTACCAATGAAATTCTATCTATCTGTATGTCAATGTTTCGTTTTATTATAAAACTTTATTAGGACCACAACAGAAAATTATTAAAATTTAAATTTCTTAATTAACAGATTCTAAAAATAAAAGGCATAAAGCAATCTTCTTACTAAGTTACCACAAATCATACCAAAAATGTATTAATATTTAATTACACTACTATTTGACATTTAACGCACGTTTCCAATTTTTTCTTTCATTTTTAAAACGATTTTATTTATGGTAATTAAAACAAAAATATGGTTGTCTTCACAACAAACGCTCTTTGATGGGATAGTCAACAACAACATAGAAATCGAAGCAAGGCGTTTCTAATTGTAATCGAAAATGATTTTTTTTCTTTTTGAATAAATTTAGCAATATTTGAAGAATGTTTCTGAATAAAAAGTAGTCAAAAGAGAAAAATACAAAAATATAAAAAAAAAAAATAATTTATTCCAAAATCTCAAAGCTAAAACCAAAAAAAAAAAAATGATAATAATAAAAACTATAGCTTTCATCATTTTTACTCAATTAAGCCACTTAAATTGGTTTTTTTTGTTTGGTAATAAAAACTCCCAATTGACATTTTTATAGTTTTCTATATATATAGAGAAAATATTGAATTTTTGAAGGGAATCCATTCAATAATTTTAATGACAATATCTTTTGTTATTATTTTTTCTTCCTCAAGTTTATATCATTCGGAAAAGAATAGTACATATGTATAGAAATTGTGCATGTGCATAACCAGAACGAATTTCTAGAAATTCATAAATTTATGAAAAATAATAAAAAAAATTTTGTTTTAAAATACAATAATTTATATGTAATAAGTTCCTTTAATTTTATCTTGAAAAACCATAATTCTGAACAATTAATTGGTATATGTTTAATTTTAATTGTATTATACAATGGTTTACTAAAACATAACATAAAAGTCCTCGTCTCAGGGACTCAATGGACTTGCTCTTGTTTTTCCATTTTATTTAACCATATTGTAATTTAATTTCTGTTTTTTTTATAGATATCTAATACTTACTCATTTTTATTTATTTTTTATTTTGAATTCTGCTTTATTTATTTTCCTTTTATTTCACAATTTTATTTTTTTTTAATCTTAAAGCTAGACATATGTTTTTTTTTTTTTTTTTTAATAACTAATGTCCCTATTTCGAAATCCCTAGTTAATCTATTTTCTTATTCTATTTTGTTTTTTATGTCTATTTATCTTATTTTATATTATTTTACATTATTTTATACTAATACTTACTCATATATGTGTAGAATTGTGTGAGGCGCTTATTTTTGAAAACAATTGCTACACATATTTACATTTGGCACAACATATTTCGTATTTTCTAGTGGTTTGTTTTTTTTTTTAATTAAAATTGGTCCGTGATGTCAAAAAGCCTTGTTAATGTAGGAAAGTATAACAATAGTATTAACATTCATTATCTTAGACCATATTTTTTTAAAATTCTTAATGAGTGTACCTATATTTACATAGTATTAAATTACATATTGCTTCAATTTTCTATATATTATGGATGACATTATGCATTAAAATTTAATAAAATAACATTTTCAAAAAAAAAAATGGCTCTTATAACATTTTAATTCTTTAATAATTTTGTTTTTGGAAATTATAAAACGTATTGCGTATATTCTTAATAATCAAAAATATTTCATGTGGACACAAAAGTATTTTATCAAATGATAAAATTTGAAAACCAATATTATATTCTTTGTTGACATTTAAATAAAACCGCATTTTCAGACAGATAATTTTAACTTAATAAAAAATTATGAATTTTCACCATATTTAGTTAATTATAATTTGATTTTAATATTTTATTTAACTTTATAATTGTAGATGTATTCTAGTATTAAAAGGACTAATTGGGCTTTAAATTTATATTTCAGTATAGTTTTTCCTTCTTTATAATTAAATAATCAAAATTTTATTTGAAAAAAGTGTTATTAGAAAATCAGGAAATTTGATGTTTAAATTTGCGAATATAAAAATACTAATAAATATAATATAATTGCATGGATAGAATTTTCATGGACGGCAAGAAAATTTCGTTTAAATAATAAAAATTAACAAAGTTACTGAGTAGATTATACCATATATTAAGAATACAGAAAGATTTATAGCTTCATAGAACATTTTTTCAGTCCTTTTTGGTATTTTTATGTGAAGGTGTTAGTAAAACTAATTAAAATTCTTTTCATGTATTGATAATTATCACGTATTTTATTTTGTTTTACTAACACATTCACATAAAAATACCAAAAATAATGTTGTATGAAGCAAACAATCTATGTATATTCTTAATCTATGATTATACACATCCCCATCGATGCATCTATACAAGTGAAATGAATGTATTATCACTTTTAACATTGTAAGAAAAATGCTTATTTTATTAATATAATATTTGACAAAAAAAAATAAAACCTGAAGATATTATTTGAAACCCAAAATTATAGAATTCATATAATATCAGGAAAACATAATAACTTCTAAAACACTATTAGGTATACCTATTTTATTTATAAAATACAATAAGAACGAAATATGTTTATATATGTTTCAATAACTGAACTGAATCCCTTAAGTATTGAACAGAAATTCGAAAAAAAATAAAAAAATTATGAACTAAATTGTAATTGTGCTGAACACAATTTACATTTAACATAAAAAAAGGGGTTCACAATGAAATCATTCAACTATATTATGAGCGGCACAAGGTGGAAAAAATAACTTCCTACATCTTTATGATAGAAAGAAAATCAGAAAATTTAAATAAAAAATTTGCATATGAAATTTTCTTTACATTTTCAATTTTGCGGTTCAGTCCTTTAAATTTTATTCATAATAGCCTTTCTAACGAAAATTCTTTAAAAATTTAATATGTTTAAATTGAAATTCAAATTACGTTTAAATATGTACAATATAAGTACGTGTAAGTAGATTTAACAGTAAATGTTTAACAGTAAATTAAGATTTCTAAGTGCTTTACTGATTAAGTTATATTTTATAATATAATATCTGATTATTTCCAAATATGTACATATTTTAATTTTATTCATTATATCGACCGTCATGTTGTAGTGGTATTGCCATTATCCTGGAGCCAGCTTGTTCGGTAGTAGGCTCGGCTTCCACATCAGACTAAAATTTGTGTAAATTTATCAATTCGTTCATTTGACACCATTGACATTAAACATTAAATACGAAAACGTCAAAATTAAATTAATTTACTCTTAGATACTAATTGTTATAACTCCAATTAAATCAACACGTATAATAGTAAGCATTCAGATTTTATTGCAACAATTTAAGGATCATATAAATAAATAATCATATAATTCGAATAAAGACTTAAAACTATAAATTAATTTGGGGTTGAAAAAAAAATTTCAAAAGTTTTTCACTCTCTGTACTCGTAGTTTCATTTAATAACCAAATTTCCCAAAAGAATTCATGTATCTCGTCTATCTGGAGTGCAATTATTGTACATACACTTACACACCATTATTATTATTTTTTTCAATTTTTACCCCTTTTTTGAGAGTTGTAATAAAATATATGTAGGTATAGTATAGAATTTTATATATTCCAATCTTAGTCAAGGCAATAATATTTCTGATAGCTTTCCCAGAAGACAAATTTTTTTTTCTATATATTTTTCCTATACTTTTAGAAAATTACAAAGAAAATAAAAATATAAGAAGTTGAAACTGTTGAATATAAGGGTTATTAGGAAGGATTTCTTTCTTTGTAAATATTATTTTTCTTTCCAATTTCATTTTGAATGATACTTCCGTTTTTCCAAAAAAAAAAAATAGAAAAATTATGTGCTTGTGCTTGCTAGTATTTTTTATTATTTCCATTTTATTTTTTTTAACAAAGCAAAAGAATTAATTTTATTGAAATAAAATTGTGCAGTCAGATTTAGTTATTAATATCGAAATGTTTTAAAAGACAGAACGCATAATAAACTACTGTGTAGTTATATGAAAAACTACTATAAAAGCAAAGAAACTTATAGTGAAGCTTTATGTGCTTCACAAGTTTTGAAATCTTTTCGTTTTTAAATAAATATTCAATCTGTAAGATAGTGCATAGAGACATTAGAGTACTTAAAATTAAATTTCATAATTATTTGAAATCATTTGTAACTAAATTGATTCATAATCCTGATTACGCAATTCATAATCCTGATATTCGCACTTATATTAATGTATTTGGTATATAAATGTACATATCTACAAAATTAAGATGATTTAATTACATTAAGAGATTAGAGTTCCATTCTATATACGTATATACGAATTATACAGCATTATACGAATTATATAGAATTATTCATTAAAACTTTATCATGATATTTTTTTTTTCTGAAGTAAGAAAATTTAATTTTCCATGTTATTTTTGAGGAAAAGTTGATTAGAAATTTAATATTTGGATGAAAAAGTTGAACCTATTTAGAAGTTAACTTTAGTTACTTTATACTTTATCTATTATTCTGAGTTAATTAAGAATTTTTTTTTTGTTCGATAAATAATTATGCAAAATTATAAAGTTAATTTATAAAGCTGTACTTCATAAGTGTACTTCATAACTTATCATAACTCACCAATTTGGCAAATTTGTAATAAGACAAATAATGTTTTTAGGGAAAGATAAATTGGAAAATTTGACATAAGGTGAAATACTTTTTTCTAACTGATTTTTATACTAACTCCAAACCAACTCTTTTTACTAAAAACAATACTATAGACAACTTTCGCACCAGGATCAGTATGACTAGTATGTAATAATAAATATTTTGGAATTGTATAATATCAACTAGTATGCAATAATAAATATTTTGGAACCATAAAATTAGGAATTATAACCAACCATTTGTGTAAATCTTATTTGGCGTTTTTTTTCAAACAAAATGTCACTTAGACAAAAATAATTTTCATTCGATAAAATTGATATAAAATCGAAATATGTAGGAGTAAATAATATGGATAAAGAATGAAGTAAAAGAAAAAAAAAAAACCTTTTATTTTATTAAAAAGATATATGAAAGCTTTTTGAAAACTCTTTATAGAAAAGGGTGTGGATCGTTTTTTTTTTTTTTTTTAAGAAAATTTTTGATGTAATCAATTATGTACACTCTGTGTTATTAATAAAAAGGATATTTTCTTGCTTTCATTACATACACATAATATATATGTAAGAATATCCTTTTTATGGATATTGATGTGTATTTTTTGCTTTTTTTTTATTGCAGAATTATATTTTGTATATATTAGCAAAAAAAAGAAGAAAAACAACAAAATATATATATCTATAAATTCAAAAAGAAAAACAACAATAAGAGAAACTACAAAAAAAATTTTTTTTTAAAAATGAATATAAATTGCAGAAATGAGTAGTAAAATTATTCCTTTTATTGGAAAAAATTGTTAGAGTAAATTTTTTTTTTTTTTTTTTTTTCATTCTCTGAATCATAAATTTACATTTTCCAAAGGGATATCTATAAATTTATCCTATAGTAAGCAAATTTTGATTTTAAGAGAAAAAAAAAAGTTGAAGAATGATATGTCTTCTTATGTTATATGTGCATTACGAAAAAAGAAAAAGCAAAATTTTACCAAATAAACTTTTCAAAGGGAATAATATTCATATTTTGCATAATCTTTTTTTTTTTTGTATTATTTTAATTTGCTATTATATGTTTTTATTTGTTCGCAAAATAATCAAATTGTATTATGCTTATGAACTTAAAGTTGAAATTTTTGCCATAAAGTTAAATTGGTAAAAATATTTTTTTCCATTTCATATGTACGACATGCAATATAGATTCAAATGTAACTTCATTTAACATGTATTACGAAAAAAGAAAAGTCTCTTACAGGCTTAAGATTATTTTGTAAACGTTTGCTATTACCTGGTTAAAGAAAACCATAATGAAAATTTAACATTGTTATTAATTTTATATTATTGGGTAAATATTTAAAAAATTTAAATATACATTTTCCAAAGAAAATGACAATTCTTCAAGTTTATTAATATTCTACTAAATTTTTCAGACAGTTTTTATTAATTTTTTTTTTGATTTGGATCAAAAACAAATTAAAGACAAGTATTTATTAAAATTTAATAATTCCAATATTTAAAAAAAAAATTCAACTTAAAATTTAAGAAAAATATACGATATTGCCAAAAATAAGAATTTAAATTATTTTTTTTTTTGTTTAATATAAAAGGATATTTTTTTATCATAATGCTCTTAATGTATCACAATATATTTTATGTTTCTTTAATATTATGTTATGTTATGTTTTTTATTTTATTTTATTTTAGAGAAAATAAACTTAAAATATGTAAAGCCATCTATAAAAAATAATGGTAAAAGCCAAATTGTAAAATTGAATAAACAAAATAAAAAAAAATAAAAAAGACGAAGAAGAAAATTTCGAGTGGGTAGGTACATAAACATATAACTTTCCACATACAATACTAACTTATAAAGAAAACAGAAAAATATAAATTCTAGAAAAAATATGTAGCTAAGCTACACAGTGTATCAAAAAAAAAACATAATGTTTGCTTGAAAATAATAAAACAAATTGACTTCAATTTTCTGTAAGCACTTTATATTTCAAAAATACATATTTTATGCTTTTATGCAAAAATAAAATAAAATAAAATAAAATAGGAAAAAAAAAAGACAAGATATTTTTATTGTTGCAATATTACGTAACATATGTGACTAAATTTTAAATATTTTATTTTTATTTACAATTTACGTATAACAAAAAGTAAGCATAAGTACATATGTTTTGTTTTTTTTTTTTTTTTTTGGGAATACTTTGGTTTTTTTGAGAACTCACCACACCACAAGATTTCAATGAATACAAAATTTAAAATAAAATAAGAAATAATTTATGTTAAAGGAATATAAGAACAAAGAAAATATTATTTTAAATAATATTACAATTTGGTATATACATTTTCTTTTTTTTTTAATATCTTTCAGTTTTCTCTATTTCTTTAAAACTCAAATACAATTTGGTAAGAATTAAATTTTAAAATTTCTGTGTAGATATAAAATACATAATACTTATTGACAGTAGTTTTTTTTTTTCAAATTTTTAATACAATCACATTTTATACTGAAGCTGAAGATTTTTATTCTTTTAAATTTGTTCTATAATCTAACTCTCGATCTAAATTTGAAAATTTTACTTAATTTTAGTTGTAAGAATTTGCATAACATACATATATGAAATAAATTTTTCAATGCTAAATTTATAATAATACTTGAATATATAAACACAATTACAGTCTAGCTGGCGTACAAAACACTTTAAGTCATTTTAAGAAACTTTTAATTTATTTATTTTTTGTAAATTATTTATTATTTAGACGTTTACACGTTTATTTATTTCAATCTATTTAATATGAATTTTAAAAGTTTCTATATACGTAGAAAAACATAGCAAGATTTTTAAATAAAAAATCAATTCAAAAAATATGTATTTAATTAATAAATTGGACTTTAATATCTAGCAATAAAATTTGAAAGCCCCATCAGAAAACGAATATAAGTTTTCGACCAATGCTGGTACCCAATGCTGTGATGTTTTGCGTATAAGAATTGAATTTCTACAAGCTCTTTGTTGATGCTGATAAAATTGATGTAATTTATAACAAAAAAAAAATTGAATGAATTTTAATAACTTCTATAACATCTCATTTTTTATCAGAAATTATACCAAGTTTCACCAATCCAAAAAGAACTATTACGACGTAAAGAACTATTGCAGCTCTTACAGCTGAAAATATTTGTATTGACGGAAAAATTTAAAATATAATTTTAAAACTTACTTTAATGCTATAAAAATTATGTGATTTTAAGTAATGAAAATTTTGTGGATAATAAACGTGCCATAAAATCGTCTACAATTCGAAATTAAATATTTAAATTTTTTTTATGATAAGAGTACAAGGTAAGTACAAAATACATATCATATATATTGAATATATCTGCAAGATAAATGTTTATTATAAAGAATACAGAATGATTCTAAAAACAAATTTGCACATGATTTCAAGATAAAAGGAAGTCTTTAGCTACAATATGCACTGTTGAGGAGTGCTTATTGAAAATTGAAAAATTTAAAGACGATGCATTCATTAATAATGTCCCTTTTAAAACTGATTTCGTCAAAAATTTATCAACATTTACCTACATGAATGAAACATTTATTTTTTACTATTTAGTAAAAAAAATAATATTTTCATCAATCAGAAATTTTTTCTCTTTACACGATAAAAAAAACTTTTCGATTTATTTTATACTAAATTTACTGTGTGTATGCAGAGAAATATCATTGAAATAAATTTTTTATGAAAGCTTAATTCGCTAATAAAAATAATTTATTTATATTTTGAAACAGAAAGCGATACGAAAGTAATTTCTTTTTTGTTTTTTTCTTTTTTTTTTGCTTACAAAATATAAACATTTTATTTTCTTCAAAAAATATTTTAATAATTGAATTTTTTTGTTTTTAAATTTTTCAAATGATATCTTTTCCTGAATTTAAATGCAAAAATTCAGTTAAGCGGTTTTTGGTTTTCCGTAATTTTCTGTGTTTTTTTCGCTCATAAAAAAATTTTCCCTTATTTTATTTTTGTTATTTCTTTTATATTTTATTTTCGCTCTAATAAAATTTACTGCAATTTTATATAGAAAAATGAAAAACATGTACAATATAGAATTAAAATATAAAATACGGATACATTTTACACTAAAAATATAATTGAATTATAGAGAAAAACTTAACCTAGTTGGGTATTGTACTTAGAAATCCTAAAAAAAAAATAATAATAATAAATCAAATAAGAAATTGAAAGCTTCAATGATATATTATATAGAACTGAGAGAGAAAAATACAATTTAGAAAATGATTAATATTCGGTTGCCATAAAAAAAAAAAATAAAATTCTATTAACAACGAATATTGCAAAAATGAGTGGCACTGATTGATAACAAAAACAAAAATGTATATATTATTACATTTTTTCGGTTTTGGGTCTGCTATAAATGTCACATCTGAAAAAGAAATTATTTTTAATGCGCTTTTAATAATATGACGACAACCGAAACAAAAATTCAACTTTGACTGAATATGATTAAGTTTTATGTTAACTTCTGTTATTATTATGATTATGACCAATAAATGCATAAAATAGAATCAATTTATACAAATTTTTAGTTTTTAGTTCTTACATTTTAAACTTCAAAAGTAACTTTTTACGTTGTGAAATTTATTTACTGTGACTATTATTTGAATGTTTCTGTTAAAATTATTCTAGTTTTATTCTTTTTATCCTTATTATGATATCCTTAATGTTTAATACTTCTTAATCTTAATGCATGTGACGTTAAGAAGTAGTACAAACAAATCATATACCTTATATATATATTTAAAATTATGAATATGATTCAGTGATATAAAATACAGCATGGGTACATAGAATAACTTCTTGGTGTGTAAGTTTTAAGCTTACATATTTTCTATAAAACTTGAAATTATTTAAACTTAAGTAAGTACTTAAGGTTTTAAAATTTTTTGCTCTAAAAATTTTCATCTCGGAAAAGTTGATGAAATTTCTGGGTATTTTTTATTTAATAATCTAATTTATCATGGCGTTATTAATTAAATTACTGAATAGTTTTTTTTTTTACATTTCTGCCTTTTAAAAAAAACTATGATGGCAATTGAAAGAGATATGCGTAAGTATTTAATTTTTCATTATATGATTTTATACTATGTATATCTATATATAACACATGAATATATTTAAGTTACTATTAGCAAAACTTATTGAGCAAATAATCCAATATGGTATCTGAGAAAGTATTAGGACAATAAAAGCTATTATGATAGATCAGTAACATTTTGCAATCACTTATATGTTTCCATCATTTATTATATTTTTTTCGTCTAATGCAACTTCTGCAGGATTAAATTTAAAAAAAATAATTGTGATTTAATATTAATAACCTGATAAAGAATTACTTCTTCATAATTAAGTTTAAAAATTAAAAAAAAAATAATTAATCGTCACAAAAATAAATAAAATTTAATTTTTACTTTTATATTAAGAAGGAGATTGATTAAAGATATACTTATATATTTTAGATACTACTAAATTAAGAAAAAGGACAAAGTTCAGCAAACATGCCAAAACAAAAAAAAAAAACAAAATAAAAAAAACAATTTTATGTCGAAGTAAAAATACTAATTTAGTTTATTGCACACTTCGGAAAATGAATCCACTTTTATTGTACACTTCTATTTTTTTTTTTTTTTGGTAACAGCAATACTCTTATATTTATTTTTCATATATTTTACTTTTCTTTTTATTTACTTATATATTTTTTTTTTGGTGAATTGTTTTATTTGCTGTTGACAATTTTCAAGTCTTTTATAAACGAAAACAAACTTTTCAAAAGTTTGATGCATATTTCAGTTCTTTTTCTTTTTTTGTTCTGATAAAATATAATGAAACAACTTCTACACATAAAATATTAATAGAAAAAATGTTACTTTTAACCGCAAAAACTAAAATTCTTGTCACGTTAGATCTACGTGGCCACAAGTATCTTTAGAATATATATTTTTTAATTGTATCACAAGATATCCTTGGAATATGTCCAAAGTAGAAAAAAAAACCAAAAAAAAAAGAAAAAACAACAAAAGGATAATACCCAAAACATAAAAAAAAAAAAAAATGTATATATAAAAATGTATAAAAGCACCACAAAAGCGTGTTGAGAAATAAAAGATATACACAATCAAAATTAAATTATGAATTTCTTTTTTTCTATGGATTACAATGAATGATTTCCAAGTTCTAAATTTTATAATGGAAAAAAAAAATAATTGAATTGAATAAATGGAATATTATTATCTTATCTGAAATTAACTTTCGATTCAGCAAATTATTTCTAGTCTTTATTTTTATGCTGTCCGTTTAAATACACTTCAAATTTTTTCAATAGGTTGCCACACAATAATATCGTCTGCTGAGAAATGAAACAACGTATGACATTTATACGTCATTATTTGACAATAGCACCATTCGATTCCTCGTACTCGATTTTATAAGTACAACTACTTTGCAATATTCGTAATGTTGATTAAAATGTGTTTTTTAGATGAAAATTGTACGCTACTTGATATTTTTTCATACGTTTTTTTTAATTTTCAAATCATTAAATTCAAATTACTCGAAACTATACTTTTCATTATACGTTGTTTCATTTCTGAGCAGGCGATATCGTCGATTCTGAAGATGAAATAATATAAAGAAAATTTAAATTTCAAGCCTAAAATTATCAAATATAATTATTAGTTATGATGATCTTAAATAAAAATTAAAATTCGTGCTTTAAAAATCCTAACAACAGTTTACTACACTGAAAATTGGAAACATTGAACAATGGGTCGTTAAAAGTATATTTTTTAACAATAAATTATATGAATTCTTTAGGATATTATTTTTTAATTTACAATTTTTTTTTTTTTTATTTTTATTAGAAAGTCCTGGCACAAAAAAAAAAATTAAATAGATTTTAACGACTCACTAATGTACAAATGAACGGTGTGTAATAAAAAATTTTATGAACTAAACTTTATAGATCTATATTGTATGTATATATATGTTTATAAAAAATTAAAGAAAATAAAACAAAAACAGTTAAAAACGAGCGTGAATGAAAAATTTGTTCTAAATCTTGTCTCTATATAAATTCGTTAAGAAAAATTTATTTTCTTCAATTTGAAAGATAAAAATGAATCGTGACGAACTATATATTATTTATTTTTTAATGTCATGATGACATTGTTCTGACAGGTTAGGATTATAATAACGACCATTACATAAATTCAGAGTTGAGAGATTTAATACATTAAAAAAAAAATTATACAAAAAAATTATATTAATGGTTTTTATTTTTTCAATTGCGTATAATAAGTTTATTTATTATTTTTATTTATATTATGCAAATCTATAAATAAAAATTGTTTGTTCTGTTCTTTTTTTTTTTTTGTTTTAACAACATAATATTTAAATCCTATAAATTATAATTGAATTTTTATTTTTTATCAAAACAAAAACACAAAATAACATAACTTTATAATTAAAAAGTCTGCAAAAAAAAAAAATAAAACCAATTTTAGAATAGAATATTTTTGAATGAAATTTTTTGAATATTATTAATAAAAAGAAACAAGTAATATTCTGCAAATAATATTATGTTTTGTTAACAAACTCGTACTGTATCAAAAGATCTCTGTGTATATGTATATTTGTAAATCTTTAGAATTTTAACCAACTGTAGTAATACAAAAGATGCAACAATACTTTGATAAATTACTTATACTGATTTTTCCCAAAAAAATATTTTACTTTTCCCAATAAAATTTTGTACATATTTCAATTGTCAGAAATTCAATTCAATTATTTTGAAAATATTTTTAATATGTATTAATTTTTTTTTTTTTTTGAAAGTAAAGTAAAGCATTGAATATTGAATGAAATTACAAAACTTAGATATTACATACTATCAATTTTGATGTTTATTAATTAAGATATTGATTTTTTTTTGTTTCATTAGTGATAAAAGAACTTCATTGAAGCATATAAAACATATAATAATTCAATCCGTAACGTATGTTTTTCTCAAATTGTTGTTCTATGTATGTGCACAGTTTACAAAGTTTATTTTTTACCTTTTCTCAATAATGAATTATGCTAAAAATATATATTTAAATAATATTATGATTAAATAACTCGAATATGGAAAAAAAATAAATAAAAATTTCATATAATTAAAATTAAATTAATATCTAAAATATTTTTTTTTTTAATAAAGACAGAAAACTTATTAGATATAAACAAAATTAATTAAAATAGCTAGACTTCTGTCCCAAAGTCCAAACATTGAAAAATGCTTTAGGAGATAAATTTAAAATAAAAATTAAACTAAATTATAATTAAATTTACGGAGAAAAAATAAAACAAAATTGCAAAAAATTTCTGGAATCTGAAAAAAAATAATAAATTTTTTTTTTGTTCACAAAAGTTTTTTTTTTTTTTATGATAATTTTTTAATAAAATATTTTCATAGAAAATATTTTTGTTACTTTTTTGAACAAAAAAAAAATTGTATCTTTTTTAATTAAAATTAATTTCTTTATGTTTTTTAATGAAAATATATAAATTTTTTTTTGTTATTAATTTTATTTTTATATTTGTTCGAACGAAAGTTAGATGGAAATAAAAGACAATTTTTTTTTTTTTTCGTCTAAGCACTTTTGTATTTTTTTTGTTCTTCTGTATATGACTTTATTTAATTTATCTTATTTTTTTTGTGTATATACAACAAATAACAAAAAAAAAAAATCATGTCAAAAAGAAAATTCCATAGTTTAAAAACATATACTTATTATTTGTATTCAAAAGAATAGTTACGACAAGAGTGATTAATAAACATAACAAAAAAAAGAAAAAAAAAGAAAATCATAATGAAATATGAAAAATATCACGATGAAAGAAATTGAAATTTATGATAAAAAAAAATATAAAATAAATAAATAGAAAAAATAAATAAAATATATTGTAAATAATACAAAACCAAAAAATATATACATAGATATAAAGTAATAAATTTAAATTAGTATATAAAATATGACATTATTTTTCACCATTATTATATCTATATGAATAGAAATAATTTCTAAATAGAAAATTTTCAATGAAATAAAATATAAAAAAAAAAAACAAAAACAGAATGCGTACGTATATTTGAAATATTTGCGTAAATATATTTTAATAGGATTTCTTTATATATATAGACTTTACATACAGAAATCTTAAAGAAAATTTCTAAATAAATGAGGCTTTGCTTTTCGAAATTTAAATTATATACTGAGGTATATAATAATAAATATAATATATTTATTGTTCTTTTATGTTTTTAAATAGAAAAAAAAAATCTCCCAATTAGCTTTTATACTAACTGTCTTAAATAGGTTAAATAAGGTCGAAGTTTTTTTTTTCTTAAATGATAAAAAATATTCAAAACAAAAATTTTCTTCTATTCTACGATTAGTAAATCGAAATAATCATTTTTTCAGTACCTGGGTAATCGAGTAATTTTATTTTGTATAACCTGGGTGCGTGAATGAATTAAGAAACTCTTAAAATTCATATATGTAGTTAATTTTTATTTGAACAAAACAGGAGTGCAAACCCTGGAATAATTTTTTGCTTTAATATCTATTTCCTTGAATGACTTAGATATACATTTTAATTCCTTATATATAGAACTGAGTACAAGTTAGATTTCAATCCTTCTTTTTTCTTTTAATAATAACAGCTAACAAAATTTAAAATGGAATCGAGTTTAAATTCACTAATTACAATAAAATGTGAAAAAAAAAGTTTTAATACTAAATTAATTATTTTTTCTAATTATTTTTCATTTTTCATATTTCTCATACTTTTATTTGTTAATAATTTTCATTGAAATTTAATTTAATATAATGTTGGTAATTTCAATTATTCTATCGTTGGCTCAATTGAGCTTCATTGGAATGATTCAATGATTCCTAGCAAATAATTTTCTAATGTTATTAAAATGTTTTTGAAAGAAACAGGCTGGTGGATTTTCCGTAAATCTATTTGCTTATATACTTAGAAATATTGAAAATCGTTTTATAACGAAATTTTTTTTTCCATATAATTGAAAACGTGAGCTGTAAAAAACACATTCATTATTAATTCAAAAGCACTAATTTTTTTCTAATAAGTGCTTTTAATTAACATAATAATTTGTCTTATTGGCTTAATATGTTTTTTATTGCTTTTAATAAAGTGAAAAAATGAAATTTCTTTAACGTTGTAAAATATAAATTACTTAGGTAAAAAAAAAAAAAATGTTTGATCAATAATGAAATAAAGTGCACTTAAAAAAATTTATTATCATTATTGACTTTTTTTTTTATAACATCAACAAATATATGTATAACAAAAGGCTTTAATAATCGTCAGAAGTCTAATTGAAAATAATTTTTTTTTAATTAATTACTCTGTTATTGTGCTCTAATGAAATATCATAACGAAAAAGTGTTTGCGTTTATAAAGCAAAATTGAATTCTAATGATAGTGTTGTGAAAAATTATTTAAAATAATCGTTGGGCATAATGTGATGCTAACAATAATCCTTGAAAATTATTGAGCCTAGGTCAGATTGTAATAAAAGTTTTTAATTAAAAAATGGGATTCGTTTTTAAAACTTTATTATTAATATCAACATAATGGACATCATATGTATTATAGACATTAAATATTATATGTTTCACTTTGGGATATTCCTAGTCTATAAAGCAATTTATGATAAAATATAAAGAATTTCCTAAACCTACTTAAAAAACTATGATCTGCTTTTAATTACATTTCCTATAAAATATTTTATTGCCAATAATATGGTAAATTTAATTGATTTCACACATAATTGTTAAAAAAAAATATATTAATAATAATTTTTTGCCATAAAAAAAGTATAGGAAAGCGCTTTCATGACTATAATACACAAATATTTTTTTTCTTTAACAAGATTAATATTGGAATAATGCCATAAAAAGGATATCCTTCGTTTAGTGCCAAATAAATTACAATATATATTTTTTTTTAATTAAATGAAATCTCATTTTGATTTATATTACTCTGTTCAAATATTTTCATTATTATATGGTAATTGGACATTAAGAGCATTTTTGTTTAACTGAAAATTAATCTATTGAATTACTTTGTTTTACTGACAATCGGTCGGTATAATAAATAAAAAATGGGATTTGTGAAAGAAATAAGATAAATTTTTAATAAAAATATATGTGTGTAATACCGTATCTGCACTTGTCTGCAAAGATTAGTTCCTAAGGCCACCTTATACCGTATCTGCACTTGTCTGCAAGGGTTAGTTCCTAAGGTCACTTTAATGAAACCCGTACACACTTGTATTTTTTTACAGTAAAAAAAAACGAAGTGTAAACAAACTGTTTTTTATCTTGTTTATTTTTAAATTTGTATTTCCAACCTTTTGAAAATAGAAAAAAAGCAGAAAAAAGCAAGGAAAAAGCATAAAAGTTGGCAACTATAATGTCTGCAATCTGACCTTTTTTGTCTGCAAACTAACTTTTTTTGTCTGCAAACTGGCCTTTTACGCAAAGGTTAGTTATTTTTTTTCCTTTTTTTTGTATGAGAAAGGCCTGTTCACAAGTCAGTTTATAGGTAAGTTCCACTCAGTTTTAAGGTCCAAGTGCATATACGGTATAAAGTTGATAATGAAAATGCTAGTTCACCCCAAGCTACTAATATTAAATTTTAAAACATGACTGCGGAGTGATAATAGAAGATTTTATTAATTTTTTAAACATAAAATTTGACGATACCAATTTTTATTAAAAATAACAACTGATAAATTATGTGTCCATGGGATTTTTACATAAAATATGTGGAAATTAAAAGAAAAACCAAAAATTTTATTTTCCTGGTAAAACTTTTTTGCCGAAATATGTTTTTTAATACACTTTTTTCTCTAGAATTCTATCAGTTAATCAATTCTCAATTAAATTCTTGTTATCCAAATAAAAAAAAAATATAAATATGTATTTCATTTAGAAATTAGAAGTGTTACAACAAATTCTGTATAATTTTAAATGCACAACTGTATCATGTTACAAGGACTTCTCATGAAAAAATTTCTTTAGACAATATTCCGAAAATAAAATTAAAATTTTCATACGAACTAAATATACAATTTTTCTGATTTAACTAATAGCTTTAAGAAGAATTGGATATTAGAAAATAATGTTACGTAACTAGTCTTTATACCAACTTGCGTTCGTTGAAACAAACGACTTCCTAATTCAAACTTTTCCAATGATGATCGTGCTTCGCTAATGATATGAACACACCCTATCGCTTTTACGAGTTCTTCACAAACGAATTGGTCTGTTTTCGATTATTTTGCAAGACTAAGCGAAAAAAAAATTTATTTCGTGCTTTGGTTATCCACAATATTTTTCTTCCGGATGATTTCAAAAAGGATATAAAGGAATTTGAAAAAAAAATAAAATTCGGATGTATAAACTCTTAGTGTTAAGTTTTATTGTTATTTAGCTCTACAGTTATAGATCTGATTAAAATAATAAAAGTAGGTAGGTATTCTCTATAGTTGTTTTATTATTTTATAGAAGAATTTCTATAATTTTTTTTTATGATTTTATAAGTGAATTTCTTTATATTTTATAATTCTTTCGAAAATGTTTAATTTTTTGATACCCATTATTTTTTAAATGGAAAAAATTTTCCTTTACTTGCAACTTTTTCGTTTACACCATTTTATATACCGTTTAGAAATTGCACTTCCACCAGGTAATTGAAAAAAAAATTATTAAAAAAAAAAATTAAAATTACTAAAAAAATAGAAAGGATATCCTTAAAACGAATTTAATTGTTTTAAAAAATTTGAATTAATTAAAAATGAATACATGAAGTCTGTAACTGCTATTCGTGACAGATTTTTTAATTAAATTCAACCATACAGGCGCTCTATGAATACCTGTTCAATATTCATTTATTGTAAGCAGCTTTAAATTATATTTTTGTTATAAAAATATTAGTAAATAAGAAATAAGAATACCTTTATTAAAAGATTTTTCAGTTTTAATTTTGCTAACGTCTTATGATATCATTACAAGAAATAAGATCAATAGAGTTGGGTACGAAATTATACTGTATGTAGTATGTAGTATCGATTGTATTTAATTTTATAAATTAGTGTAAGTTAATAAATTTATAGAGAAATAACTAAGTGGATTAAACAAATAAACATGAATTTCTGGCATTTCAATTGAAATATAACAATGATCGATTAAAATTTTCCGACATAAATATATGGATTTTATTTTTGCAGACAATGTTAAAATAAATTTACATTTTTAAATTTAAAACTACTGAAAGTTTCAAAGATTTTAAAAATCCACCTCTGCATCAGCTAAAATTTCTGTATACAATCATACATAGGCGATAGGACAAATCGAGCTACTAGTTAAACTAAAGTTAATTTGGGGGTTAGTACATGACTTTAGAAAGTTTAAATATTAGTCATATAAAGGAAAAATAGTTCGCACTTTCTACGTGATTTATAACTCGTACCGAAATATATTACATTCACTTATTATGTAATTTAGTTTTATCAAAAAAATTTCTAATTTTGGAGTATCAACTATGGCTACTCCTAGAAAATAACGCATAATAATATTTTTCGCTTATATTTTATATGTACATAGTGTCAGTACATATAGTCAGTGTATATACAGTGTATATTTGTTTACTAGTCATATGAAAAGCCAATAAAATTAGTTTATTTGAAAAAAATGTTTTACCCACATTTATTTATTCTTTTATATACTATACTTTTATTCTAAAATTTCCAAAAACTGAACTTATGATTCAACTGTTTCGAAATAAAATATAATTTTAAAGTAATGAATTTATACCTTCATTTTTATTTAATTTTATTTTAGTTATTTTTTTTCATTCATTTTCATTCGCGTAATAATAATTTTTTAGAATCTTACCTTTTCAGAATTAATCATAAATTTATGTTTTATTAAAATAAATTTATACACAATCATTGTAACATGATACTTGCCGGTAATTGTATTATATATAGGTTTATTACAAATATTTCGCGAAATTTTGGGTGTAGCAAGAACTCCTAAATTATATTCTTTTCATATACTCTGAAAATCATAATCTCATGGAAAGTTAATTATAATAGTAATTTGTTCTTAAAGTATTAGGACAATCTCATTCGAAATTATATTTTGCGGAAGAAATGTTAGAGCGTGAATATTACAAAAATATCAAAAATCGCAGCAGGGATTTATCTTCAGGAAAAATTACATAATTAGAAAGAGAAAAATATAAAAGGGATTAAAAAAAAATAAAACATAAAAACCTAGCAAAATTATCTAAATTTTCCGTTTAAAATATTAAAATTAAATTTTTTTTTTGTTAATAATACGGTAATAACTTTAAGAAAGGAAATGAAAAAAATTAGTTTTTACTGGAAAAAAAAAATATGAAGAAAAATTATAAAATAATAACCTTATTACTATCAAAGAATGAAAAACAAAAAAAAAGGGCATTGTCAGCAGCACAAAAAAAAAATTAAATTAATTAAAAGAAAACATCAAAAACAAATTGCGCCTTAGAGGAAATGTGAAAAATAGCGCACCAATTTTTTTTCGAAATTTTTTGTTTTGTCATTGCAAAAGGATTGAAGAAATTATAAAAAAAAAAATAAATAAAAAGGACTCTACATTAACTAGGAAATTATCTTTTTTAATGAAAAAACGATTATTTATCTTTGTTAAAAAAAATTTTTGAACTTTTTCTTTTGCTTTATCTATTTTCTCATTATATATATTATTCATAAATTTATTTTCTTCGAATTTAAAAAATATTTGTTTACAATATGCAAATATTTTAATTTTGTTTTTTTTGACTAATTTTAATTTAAAAATTGTATGGATACTCATCAGGATAGAAATATCAATATTTTGCAAAATAAAAATAAGAACTAAAAATTTTTCAGTTAATTTATTGGAAAACTCAAGTAGTTAGCTCTATTTACTTTTTACGTTTCATACTCAGAATATTTTCGTATATAGAGAATTTTTTAGTAAATGTAACAACTATTTTGATATCATAAGAACTATAAATTCATAAAAATGAATTTTTTTTCGTAAATCAATTTAATATTAGGTATACATAAGTCCGCAAAAAACTATTTAAATAGAAAAAAATCATCACTTTTTTTATAAGGTAAGCAGATTAAGTTTACTAAAATTTAGTAAATAACTGATTTGTTTTTGACATTTTCGTTAAATATATTATACCTTTACTTTAATATTTATTTCATTTGAATGTTTCTAGCAACAAAAGATTAAAGTTTGATACATATGTTATAGCAACATGTTGGTTTTGTAGGTATTAATATAATCATTTGCGCCCGAAATCAGAAGGCAAGATAGGGCTTTTACTTAATAATTCACCCGCGAACAGACATATATAAATTTATGTTTGCATATAAAAATATAACGCATATAATTTAAATTTTTAAGAAAAAGCTCAAAATTTAATTCAATAGCTTCGTTCCCATTCCAATCTTTTTTAAAAAAAGTTAATACAATTAAAACACTTTAATGTCAATTCGCATTGATAAGTCGACAAGTGTTAATTTTATTTTTATCAATACATACTTGTAATTTTTCTTTTAAATATTTTTACACTGAGTAGGTATTTTGAACTAAATATTAAAGGTTTTTTTTTTATCATTTATGTAATGTTAGGCAATCTCGCACTAAGGTCGAATGATTTCGCAAGCTGAACCCACCCTGCCAGGATGGCATGTGCATATACCGCACTCGCAAGTACCATATTCAGGACCGGAGCATAA
The DNA here is from genome assembly GCA_964007475.1 of Hybos culiciformis. Classification (NCBI taxonomy): domain Eukaryota; kingdom Metazoa; phylum Arthropoda; class Insecta; order Diptera; family Hybotidae; genus Hybos; species Hybos culiciformis. The sequence goes on from OZ023273.1 coordinate 19,032,440, forward strand.
CAAACTTTCATAACGATCACAAGAAAAATTATCGCATTCACAATAATTTCCTGTTATCAGTTCTTCAGGATTTTGACGCTTCTCACATTCGCAGACGCCGCATATGCAATTGCCCTTTCCATTACAATCAATTTCAGTGTCGCCAAATTTACATCCAGTTACGTATCCATAATTATAACATTCACATTTAGGGCCATAAAAAAGCTGATCGCAATGGCATTCACCACATTGAAACTTGCCATGACCACGACATTTGGATGATTTTTCTTCTGGTTGCATGCAATTAACACAATCACATATTAAATTTAAATCAATTATTAATCTTTCGTCAAGTCCCACGGGGTAAATATGAATTTTTTCATTCCAATCGTTCTGATTGTTTGAGCATTCTGGTGCAGTGATATGAGCCGAAAACAACACGGAATCATTGGGTTTCAGCCCAGAACATTTTCTAGTTTCAACTACTTCATTTTTATTCAAACAAGTTGAACTATAAGTAATATTGAAGCTGCTGGAATCATCATTAATTTCAACTAGATATGTTGAACTCTGAATAAAAATAATATATAATTAGAAACGTAACTAGTACATGTACAAAATTGAAGGAGAATAAAGAATGACAGGATATGTTAACTTATTTAGTCTTTTAAAAAAATCTAGCAATGTCCTTTTGTAATTTCGAATTCACATATTAATTAATGTAGTTATCTACTGTTAAATGAAGTAATATTTAAATTTAAAACTTACGCTATAAATAAATTTTATCAATTCAGTTACTCTATCCAATTTATCATCAAGAACAGCCACATGCGAGCCCTGTATTTTTTGAGATAATTCTCGATAACCACTTTCGTCTTGCTCTTTTACAACAAAGATAATATTCACAAATCTACTTGAAGCCAATTCGTTTAATTCTGAGTAGAATTCCAGTGGATCCGGATGAGAACAAGTATAATTATTTGATGGAATTAAAGAGCTAGAATAATCATTAGTCGTTAAAACAACTAATATATTTTTGGAATGCCTACTCCATACAGTTTCACACAATGTTCTTATGATACCGGCATAAGAAAGTTGAGTATTATTCGAATCATGTTCTGCTGAAATATGTTCTTTAATATTTTGCGGAAATTGTTCAACATTTTCTGTTAATGGCATATGATTAATAAATTTTTCTCCTTCTATAGTTCCGAATCCCAAAAATAAATTCTTTGTTAGCATTTTCATTTCTTGGAGCAGCGTTTCTGCGTGTTTTTGTTTTTCATCTTGCATAGATTTTGGTAAATCTACAAGACAATATAAATTTACTGGAAAATCTGCAGCAGTATATTGAATATTATTTAAACTGTATGTGCTTTTCGGTCTTAGCTCTAATTTCATTTCTCCATTTACGTAATTTTTTGAGTTTTTTTTGCCACCAAAATTGAAAATAGATTTCGAACTACTTAATAAATCAGCCCGAATAATTGAAAAACTATTATCTGGATTATAAGTAAGCTCCTCGGGGCAAAATCCTTTTGTAACTTCGCTTAAATTGAAACAATTATTGCTTTGGGCACACCAAGCACACGTGCCTAATTGAATACAATCTTTACAATTTGATTTAAAAGAGCAATTCTCTGCTATTTCTTGATGTTGACAAATGGCTTTCGATGGGAATAGTAATACCATTGCAATGGAGCATAACAAAAAGTTTAACATGATGAAACTATGATACCGCTTAAATATTTCATTAGGTATAATTTCTAATTTTCTAATACTTCGTATTATTTTATTATTTATAATATTTTTCAAATAAATATAAGAACTTGTTTTATTAGAAATTTCCAAGAAACTAATTTTTTTTTTGAATTGAACGATTGGTATTTGCTATCAATTTAAATATTTTTTTTAACAAAGTTTATCACAGAGTTCAACTTAATATTTATAAAGCTATTAATAAAAAATGTTTAATATAAACTATCGAGGCATAAAGTTTTATAAAATTAAATAATAAAAGCTATGCTTGAATTTATATACCCAGTACCACTGCTGGTTATTTATCAATCACCCAAATATATTTCTTAGTCAGTATGTCCCTATAATTTTTTTTTGATAAATTATCGAATATTTTTTGTATATTTCACAGCTCATATAACTCATATAACATAATTTTTATTAATCAATTTAAATTGATATAGATATCAAAACTTTTCTAATAAATTTTCTAATAATTCCAAAAAGCCTTTACAACTTTTTTATTAATATTGGTAGTGCTTAGAATAAAATAAACTTATATTTTGTAATTTAAGAAAAACATTCGATTATTTTTCTGAAATTCAAATACTTGGCGTAATTTTAGTGACAATAACAATTTAATGCGAACATTATCTTTAACTTTAATATGAAAAAAAAGTAATAAAATTTAACTACAAGTATATATATAAACTTGATTCTGAATCATTAAAAATATTACGAAATAAAATAGAAAATTGCTAAAAATATTTTGCACCACATTTTTTTTTCTACGATTTATGCGTTTTTGCATTCAAAACCAATTCATTTTTATGGATAATTTTAATTTAATATCGAAAAAAAATAATAACTATTTCATTAATGAATTAATATTTAAAATTTTAATAAAAGTGTTGACATTTTTTTATTTTAATTTATTGTCGCTTAATGAATTCATTACAAAAATAGTTATAAATCATGGTGCCATCATAAATTTTGTTTTTTTTTGTATAAAACATTTTTCTCTTTGAAAAACATTCAATGCAATTATATATTTCGTTTGACAAAAATAATTAAATTATATTTCCCTTTTTGAAATTAAATTTTTTTTATTTTTAATAAGAAAAATATGAAAATTAAATTAAAATTTTTTATTTTTAATGAGTTAAAATCAAATTAGCTTCAATAAATTAGATACCAAAGTCAAAAGTATTTTTTAAGAATATTTTTGAGTTAATTTCTTATGAAAAATTTTTGAATCCATTTCAAATTTCGAAAAAAGTTTCTTTCTAATGATAATCAACTGTTTTATAATATTATTAATCGATCGTATATAACATTTCGAATTACTCGATTTAAATAACTCAAAAAAAAAAGAAAAAATTACTAAAATTTTATCTAAGAAATTCAAAATGTATAAATTACTTTCTAAAACCATTTAACAATCTAAAAAAAAAAAGTATAAATATAATAATATCCCAATTAATTAAAAAGATATCCTAAATAACTTTATAATGAAAATTGATAGGATTTTTAGATAAAAAAAAATGTTTTTCAATAAAATTGTTTATTAATATATAAATTTTTTTTTTAATATAAGAAAATCCCTGAATAAAGTCAAAAGTCTTTGTTGTAATTGTAATACACCTTTAAGGGATGAGAGAGTTTTTTTTTTTTTAATTTTATTGTTTGAATTTTCGGATAAAATTAATAACCAAAAGGAAAAGATATGAATAAAAAAAATATGAGAACTTCAATACGAATATTTATTTTCCTTATATTATACCAGGAGGCAGGAATTTAACAGAGAACCTTTCAAAAATAAAAGATTAAAGAATTTATTTTGTTTTTCCTTTTAAAACGTTTTTTTTTTTTATTGATAGTCCGCTAGATTTTTTAACTTCGCCAACATTATTCAAAGTAATCAATCATTTTTAGTTTTGAGAAAACATAAAAAAAATCTCTGAACCTAAGTTTGCAGAAAAGAATTATATTAAAGAAAAGTTTTTTTTTATTTGATATGTTTTAAAATTTAAATAAATAAAATAATGATAAAAGAAAGCCGATATTTTATTTTCATTTATTGGAATCGATAACGCCACTATGATTTTGAGCTTTTTAGATTAAAAGTTAATAATAAATTATATTTAAATATTATATATACAATACACATTTATGAAATTATGTATTTAGTGCTGGAATGAACAAATAACTAAAATATAAATCTATTTTCTTTGAACAAAATAAATTAACTGAAATCAAAATAAATTGTATATTAAAATCATAGAAGTGAAAATTGGGAGTGCTATAAACAATACATTATATACTATTCATATATCATTAATAATTAGTGCGTTTTAAAAAAGGGAGTTTTTTTTTTCATATCTAAGCTAAGTCGAATTATTCTAATCGTGACAAATATGTATATACAAAAGACATGTTTGCTGGAAAAAAAATTACTTTTTCCCCATAAAATGATGAATTTTCAAATAAAATTGATTGAAAATAATTTATTGCAGCCAGATTTTTTATTCAACAAAAAAGAAAAATTTATATCAATTTTATCCAAATTAAAATCAGATTATAAAATAATGGAATTTTTTTTGGATGAAAGAGATTTGGCAAAATGTAAAAAGTTTCATGATTCGTAGAAAACATTTTTTTTTTCATTCAAGAGTAAAACTTTAGAGAAGAAAATTTTTCATGAAATATGGTACTCTGTCAGAATTTCTTTTTTTTTTCTTTTTTAACTTTAAGAAAGAAAAAAACACTTAAAAAAAATTGATAATTTATTGTTGATGAGTTAAATAATGAACGTTTTCTGTATATGTATGTTATTTTTGTCCTTTAAATTCAATTATAATATAATCGATTTTATGTGAGTCTCTTTAATATAAACGTTTGAAATCAAATTGTATATTTAATTTTTTTAACATTTATTTAAATTACACTAAAAAAAAAAGGCTGTAAGAATGGCAAACTTTTGAAATAAATTTGGATAAAATAATTTTTTTTTTCTTTTTGAATTAGAAAAAGAAATTTATGTAAGTGTCAACAAATTTAATCAAACGAACAAAGTTATTCAGAATAAGATAACTTTAATAGTTAATGCAAAAAAAAATATATTTCAAATCATCAAAAATTATAATCAAGGATCATTATTTCCTATATTAAAAAACCAAAAAATAAAAACACATAAAATAAGAAACACAAATATATTATTATTTATAATAATTACTATTAATAAAAAGATTTCTTAATTCTAATTTGTGAGATAAATATTCCCAAGTGAAATTAATTTTATTTTATTTTATCAATGGTTCTTATTCCATTAAGACCCAGAAATTAATTTCAGTTTTTTTTTTCTTTTTAAATTATTACCATTCCATAACACAAATTTAGAATTTCTCTTAAATGTTTTCATTTAATGAAATTTCAACGAAAATTTTATTAGACGTAAACGAGAAAAAGGTCAGTTAAATTAACATTTTAATTTGTTTAGAAAAGTGGAAAAAAAAATTATGCTAATATTTTAAGTGAAACAAATTTTATCTTTCCTGTACGCATAAATTAATGTTAATACTTGATCAAACCTTTCAAATTAAATTAAAAAAAAAAAAAATTAGAATAGATAGAATGACACAAACTTAGAATTAGATTATTTCATTAATTTTGCTAACATATTAATATAACAGTGGCTTCAAAATAAATTGAGTTTTTAATTTTGAAAATTTTTATTTAGATTAAGTGTTTCATTAATATTATACTTTTTTCTTTAATATTTTCTGATGTGAAAAAAAATTCCAATTTATGTTATAGATACTATTATACAGTTAAGCCAAGTGCACACCTATAAACCAATAGTGTGAATAAAAAAAAATTCTTTTAAGAAAATTTAAAGTTGTAAAAATCTAAAGTTTTATCTTAAGAAAATCAATATATTCAAAAGAAAATAGAAAATTTTTGTACCTCACCTTTCTTTGTAAATTTTTTTTTTTTCAATTTCAATTCTCTCTCATTTGACATTTCTGATTATAGAGAAATACGACAATAAATTGAAATGCTTTTAAATCAAATGATTTTTTATTAAAATAAAAATTTAGTTTAATATCGAATCATCTAATATTGCAATTAATTTATTTCATTTGATTCTATTGGCAGGATAATTTATTCTCAACTCAACTACAATTTGGGTAACAACAACTACTTTAGATTCGACTCTGATTGCTATCAGATCTCAAAGATTTTTAAAATCAGATGTGGAGTTTTTTGCTTGAATGGGTCACTTCGTAGAAGCTTTAATCTTTTTTTTAGCATATATGTAATTTAAGGAGATTTATAAAAAAAATAATTGAATTCATAATATTTTATTTCAGGTACATTGCCAACGGAGTTGGAGATTTATTTATTTTACCATGCTCTTAATTATGTTTAAGTTGTATTAGATTTATAACTTGCAAAATTTTTTTAATTAAGAATTGAATTAACATTTATTTTTATAATTATTATTATTATTATATTATTTTTATTGTCTTTTATTTAATTATTTAAAATTGTTTAGTAATTTATAACAGATGAACAGATAAACAGATGAATAAGTAGTTGCATGAACTTCTTCATATATTTAGATTATTTTTGTGATTAAACAGAAGGTTCAATGAAAGTCGTTTAGGTACTTTCCTGTCTCTAAAGTAATAATATAGAATTATAGAATACTTAATATAATTAATTTTCATTATTTTATATTAATAATTTTATCAATGAAATTTTTTGTAAATTAAATTTCCCTCAATAGAAAGTGAAACTGTGGAAAAATTAAAATTTTAATAATATTAAAATTTTGTCCACCTGTTTAAATTTTCTGGAACAAGAAATAAAATATAAAATTTCAATCAAGAAATTTTTTTTTTCTATCGAATAACTTTTTGTTCAAATGTACATAAAAAATTATTCGGTTCATTAAGTTATTAACTCTGGAAAAGTTTTTTTTTTATTTTCATTGAATAAAATAAAGTCAATGTGGTAGGTAATTTTTAATAAAAATGTTTCCTATATTTATAATAAATTTGAACAACACAAAAAATGCCTAATTTTAATTTATAATGAAAATTTTTTTTTATCGAATTGAAAGTAAAATGAAACAAAATTTATAATAACTAATAATGATAATAATAATAATAATAATAGAATAATATAGTAAAAATAATATTGGAGAAAATTTCTTTTATATATTTTTGAAATAATTTTCCAAATTTTGTAATTTGATAAACTAATTATGAGAATTTACATTGTTGAGCACGTAGTCCCAATTTCTGAAAAAAAGAAACAAACAAAACAAGTAGTCTAAATCTATAGGAAAATTAATAATTACCTGCCAAAAACTATAATAGAAAATACCATGAAAATGTGGCTGAAACCACATACTTACATTGAAAGAATGTATGTAGTTCGAGTTAGATTTTTATGTGTTTTTTTCTTACAGAGTTTAACCCCTTTTGTCAAAATCAAATGTTCACCTAAAACCAGAATAAAATCAAAATCATCACTGAGTCAAGAATTTTGAATTTATTTATATTTAGTAAATTTGGAAATAAAAGTAATGGCTTTAAATGGCTTGCTCTGATAAATTATTGTTTATTATTAGTATTTATTAAAAGAAAAATCTCTCATGTAAAACATAAAATAACCAATTAAATAGACCATGGAATTGAATTGATAAACAATTATAGGTATGTTGTACTGAAAATAAAATTCTCGTACCAACTTTGATAAAGCTTGAGGTTTATTTTTAATAATTTTCTTAAAACTTGTAGTAGCTTATATTAAAACATATATGTATATTATAAAGTTTATTCAAAATTTTATAATTTTTTACATTTTTTTTTCTACAAAATATCTTAAATCTCGTTTATGTTTGTAAAATCATCACGCATTTATATAAATTTATATAAGTTTTACCATAGATTAAGAATACAGGAAGATGGGAAGCTTCATACAACATTTTTTCAGTCTTTTTTGGTATTTTATTGTGAAGGTGTTAGTAAAACTAAATAAAATTATTTTCATACATTGATAATTATCATGTATTTTATTTTGTTTTACTAACACATTGACTTAAAAATACCAAAAATAATGTTGTATGAAGCTTCCCATCTTTCTGTACTCTTAATCTATGGTTTTACCTACAATGCTAATATGAAGTTACAAATTCTTTTGTAAAATCAAAAAATAAATTTCAAAATGACAAAAATTTCAAAACAAATTTTTAAATCTACTTTGCATTGTGTTTTAGGTTTATTGAAGGCCATTATTTAATTCTAATCTATTTAAGAATTTTTATGCGTAACGTACTATAGATATATATATACATAAATTTATGTAGTATGTACTTTAGTTTAGATATATACAAAAAAAAGTACCTACATTTCATTTAGGAAATTACAAAAAAATTGAATAAAAAAAAATACATAATAAAATGTATTATACACGATAGATTATTTTTCTCTTAAAAAAAAGATTTTTATCTGTGGCTGTTGTGTACATTATTATTCGTTTTCATTTTTAGGTTGAAAAAAAAAAATTTTTTTTTTTGGAACTTATAAAATTAGATAATATAAATTTACAGTAAATTCCACCTGTTACCTGAACTGAATTTCAAAATTTTATCTAGTAAATTGAATATAATTTTTTTTTTTTTTTTTTCACTTTTCTCACAGTGTTAGTAATATCTTTGGTTCATAAAAAAAAAAAAAAAAACACGAATACGAAAAAATATATATACTATATATTTGAGAAATTTATGTGTATTTTGACTTTAAAATGTTAGGTTCAATGTTTTTGGTTAATGAAATTTATTTCATCTTTTTTTTTTCAATTTTTTCTTTCTCGCTAGAAAGGAGGGTGATATTATTATTGGCTTAGGGATTTTTTTTTTACTTTGCAACTTATAAAATATTTTCTTCTTTTTTTTTTATAATATTTGCTCAGAATAATAAAATACGGTATCTTGTAAATATATAATTTTTCGGGGAAAAAAAAACAATGTGGAAATTTTTTTATGTAAAAATCTTTTATTGAAATTTTTTTTTTTTTTCTCTAGAGGGCACAGAAAGTCAAAATCATCATTTTAAAATAATCTGTAAATGATAAAAAGGCAAAATTAGCGATATTCGAATTTTTTTTCTGCTATAGGATTTTGTGACGTAAATAGTAGTATGTTAAAACCATGCTTCTGGGTACATTGATGATAATTAATTATCGCTTCGTTCTTAAAATGGTATAAAATTGGCAAAACCACAAAAAACGCCTAAAAATGTGAAAAAAAAAATTAATTTTAACTGCAACATTTATTAGTAAAGTTTTCCTTCATTGGCTCAATTTAATCTGCAATACGCAGAATAAAATTAAAAGCTATATTATATACACAATATAAAGTCAAAAATTTATTTTTATTAAATCTATAACGAGACCCAAATGTTTGGGATGAATGAAACTATATCTACATTCTATTCACCTATATTTATTTTAATTCTTCATTCAAAATAATTCTATCGTAAAAATTTTATTTAAAATTGGGAAGATGGTTTTCTAAGATATAGAAAAAAAATTATTTTGTTCATGGTAGAAAATTTATGTTAACCCAATAAATTTGATCGATTGATTTATTTGACGTTGATTGGCTAATGAATGACTAGAAAGGACAATTATTATTATTGTAGAAAAGTATACATAATTTTTATTTATGTATAAAGTGTAAAGAAGAATATAAAACAAAATTAAAACCAAACATTGAATTTATTTTTTTATTTTTTATTTTGAAATAAAAGCTAAGGATATGAAAATTTCAAGCAACATATTATATCATGTGCATGTCTATAGTTAAGATATAAACATTCATTTATGGATATGATATTTTGTTATTTACGAAATTTATTGAAATAAAATGTAAAACTTCCGTTCCATAGAGTTTTATTCAATGGAAAGTTAAAATAGAGTAAATAGAGTAACGAGGTAACAAAAATACCAAATAACAGAAATAATTTATTAGAACATTTTTAACATAGGTATTTCAATAAAAATTATTTCTATAAAAATGAGAACTAATTTTTTTTTTCATTACTTTCAGTAATTTACAAATTTTGAATAAAAAAAAATAAAAAGGGAGGAAAATTATTTCTTTTATGTTTCGTTTTATGTTAATATAAAAATATAACGAAATTTTCAAGGATTTCTTTACTTGAGGTATACCTCTACATTATATACATTCTCATTATTCATTAAATATTAAGGATATTGAAAAATTGCGTTCGTTTGTAATTTTCATAAAATTTAATGTGAACAGAAAATAATAAAAAAAATTATTATTAAACATAATTTTATAAATTTGACTATATACAACTAAATGATAAATAGAGAAATTCAGAAATAAAAAAACGAATTCTTTTCTAAAACGTAAATATACTTAAAATATATAGCTGTATGAACAAATTTAACAGATTGCAGTAACTGAAAAAGTGAGATACCTGAGATTGTATAACTAACTTAATTCACTTAAAAATATTAATTATTTTGCAAAGAAATCTAAATCCAACAAATCAAGAACAACATTCAAAATTTTAACCAATATAAAATTACCATTATAGTATTTTAAAATTCAAAGTGACCATAAATTCTTCAAAATTAAGCCAATCTTTCATTTAATGAAATTATTTATCCAACATTATTCACATTCTTTCGTTGGTAATTTTACTGAATTTTCATTTTATTTTGAAGAAAAAAAAATGGAATAAACTGAATATTCATGTAATTTAAATATTATTTATCACGTAAAATGAATATAAGATTTCAATTTGATTTAAAATATAACAGACAAGATTTTAACTTTTGGTTTTACAAAAAAACAATGCTTTTTTTTTAATGACATTATGAGGATGGTCTTGTCTCATAGTAGATTTTTTTTTTGTGATTTTGTTGAATAAATATACATAACGTGTGGTGTCCAGTTAAAAAATTAAATTGCTAAAAAATATAGTATAGTTGAGTTTTATTCCAAAAAAAAATTGAAGTTTATGAAAAGGAATTTTTTCGTTTCCCACATATATGAGATAATAAGAATCTTTCCTAATCCTTTAAATAAGTTCTTTTTTTTTAGCAAATCTAGAAAACTATTCATAGCTCGAAAAATTCAATGTAGCTGCAGTATTTGAACATTTATTCTATTTTTTTCTGATTTTAAATTCTCAAAAGCAATAGTGAGACAATTCAGAATACTTTAGGTCTGCTTCTATTTATTTTAATAGATTCATGTATTCATTACTGATGTACACATATATATAGTTCAATTTCCTATATTAATGCAGGGCAAATATTTGCAAAAAAAAATTTTTTTAAATTATCATTCCAAAGGTTTCAGATATATTTTTGCGAATTTTATTTCCCGGTTACAAAAATACACATTATTGTCAAATGATATCCTGACATAAAAAAAAAAAAAACAAGTTCAGGGAGTATTAAATATCTTTCTTTTTCTCTTTCATTTCTGTATCAAATTTTTTTTTTTTTTGGAAAATTGTACTTTGTGCTTTCAATAAAAATATAGAATGTCAAGAATTAAAAAAAGGGAATCAATGATTTGAAAAATTTTTAGACCATATTAGCATTAATGTTACAAGTAAAAAAAAAAAAAAAAAAACTGAATATTTAGGTTTCAATGAAAAATAAGGAAAATTTATTGACTTGGAAGAATTTATTACAAAAGAGAAAATTCAAACAAAAAAAAAAATTTTTTTTTATTCATTATTGTCAAAAAATATTCAGGAAGTTTCAATTTCTTTCTTTTTTTTTGTTATGATTTTTAGATCTGTTTTAAGCTCAAAATTTCTAATTACATCTATTTTATTGTGATGAAGAGGAAATTGTAAAAAAAAAAAAAGGGAATTGATTTTTGTTCTTTTTTTTTTACGTTGTGTAAAGATTTTCATCTCCATGACTTTATTAAATTGTTGTTGTGTAACTTTGACAACTAATAAAGGATACAATTTATGATTGGCATGATTGACGTACTTATATACATACAAATTAGCGTAGATATTGTATTTTAGGTAATGTTGATTAATAAAAGAATGTATTTTAATATTTTCCATTTTTAACCAGTTTTTAATCAAAAATGAAGAAAGAATTTTATACCTATAACTATATTTGTTATTACTTTCAGTCTGCCTGTTTTTATTTTTAGGATATTAGGTATATTAAATGCAATTTTTATTTACTCAACTACACATAATAGTTCTTTTAATTCGGCAAGGTGGTAGGGATTCCCTAGATCTTAATGTGCACACATTATATTATTATAAGGTAAAATTAAAAAATAAGGTAAAGAAAATAAATAAACAACTTGATAATACTTATGTATTTAAGTTATATTTTAAAAAATTAAGAAATTAAGGATTAAAAAAAAAAGTGTTCAAATTTTAAACCCTATAAAAAATTTCATGTGATGTCATTTTCATTCCGTTCAATTTCTATGCATTCAAATTTTCAATTTAGCAAAAACCAAGGTTGATATTAATACAAAATTATAACAACAATAAAATACTGACAGTATTATAATTCCAACATGAAAAGAGATTAATGATATCAAATTAATTTTTTTTTTGGGTAGTAATAATATTCGGGAAATTCAGGAAAGAAAAATTATTCATGATTTTGCTGAATCATAATTTAATATTATTCAGTGAAATAAAAAAAAAAAAAAATGTCTGTTATGTACAATTTAAGGAATAGTTAAATTCTAATGCCATCATTAATGTTTAATTTTCAACGCGTATCAGCGTATCCGTATACACAGCATAATAAAACTTGTCAAATAAATGAGACAATTTAGCTTATAATCTTGAATGTATGCAATACTTATGTATTGTTGGTTGTTTCATTCAAATATGCAGTCTCTTAGTGCCACAATAACCATCAAAATTTGTTTCTGCATAAAATCAATTTACATAAATGTTATTTCATGCGAAAATTTAAGTTTACTATATACACGAAGTTTTTTTGTTTAATTTATCAAAATTAAAGTTTAAATATATTTGTAAGTACATAAAAAGAAAACAAATTTATTTCCTCAGACAATTTTTTTTTGTATTTAATTGAAACAATTTATTAGTCATATATACTTTAGTTTTCTCGCCTGCGGGAAAAATAAAATTACAGAAATTAATTTAAATTGTTTCCTTGTGTTTTCTTTAAAAAATAATTATCATACTTAGTTCATTTAAAAGAAATCATAAAATAACATCAAGGAAGAGGGGCGAAAAAATTAATTAAATAAAACTAAAATTCAATTATTCTTTCTCATACCATTATTTATTAAAAAAGTCACAAAGTTAATTGACCAAAAGATGTTACATTTGATTTTTACTATATATATAGCATGTATGATGTGATAATTATAATGACAACTAATAAGATTAATTGAAATTACATTTTAATTTTTCTTGTGGTTAATGAAAAATAAAAATTCTAATAAGAAGAAAAAAAAAAACATCTTAGTTAAACAAATCACGAATCATGTTGTTAAGATATAATTAAGGAAAATGAAAAATAAAATATGTAATTTTTTAAGAAAATATCTATTGCTGAAATATTCAGGCAATATTCAAGTAAAAGTTTAACACTTATGATCGAGGTCGCCTTGCTGTGCAATTTGTGTAAAACTAACATGTATGATGATGATGATGATGAGTTTCGCCTTGTTATGCAAGCTGTGTGTAAAACTGACATGTACATATAACGTTGTATATATAAAATAATAGTATATTGCTTATTTAAATGTAAAATAATGTTGGCACGTTATGTAATATCAATTTCTTTTGCTTCTACACATAAAAAATAATATTATGCAAAATTACTTTTTGGCTGCGATAACGATTCTTCTTTTTTTAAAAACGCGCAATGGAAATAATAATGAAAATACTCGAAAAATAAAATTATTAAAATTATTAAATTGTAGACGTATAATTGCTTTTAGAATTTATATCTATGATAAGATTTATTTGGATTTTCCAAAAGGATGAATTTTCTATTCATTTGCAAAATTTTAATTACAAAATATAAATAGAATGCATATCCCTTAAAAAAAATATTTTTCGGGTCGTTTCATCTGAAATTATTTATAAATATTTTCTAAAATATATGTTACAAAAAAAAAAGGCACCTACATATGTATATCTTTACGGTAGAATAATTTCACACATGAAAATCATTTTTTTTACCAACAACCATCCAACAAGAAGAGGTGGTATAATATCGTTTAAATTTAAAGTTATTATGTTTATATTATATATTTATTAAGGTACCATATAAGGTGAGTGTCAGTAGAACAAATTTTTTTTTGGAGTAAATTATACATAAAAAAAGTTCATTATAATAAATTCAAAACGTTAACGGATCAAATCCCATTTCCATTTTATAGCAATTAAAAATATCTAATTTTTTCTATTTTGTTTTTTTTTTTCTGTAGCAAATTATTACAAAAAATTAAACAAATTTAAATTTCAATAAAGACAGTTGTAATAGTAATACACAAGTCACGAACTTTTTCACTATATACACAACACGCATATATTAAAATTGTAGGTACATTAGATAAATTTTAATTTAAGTCTCGTTTTCCTTGAGTAAATAGATTAGAAAAAAAATAATTGAAATTCTTATTTAGCAGATGTTTAAATTTAACGCGTAGAAAAGGTGACTCGTATACTTACTCTTTCTATAATTGAATCACCAAATTCGAAAAGGGCTCAAGTTGGTTTTTTTCAAACTTTCCAGGAGACACACAAAACTAAATTTCTGCCTTTGAGAGTGATCCATGGGCCTAAATCATAATATACTGACCATGCGCCTACACTTGAAGATAAAGAAAACGAATTTTGTGGTTCAATTACATATTGTGGACATCGATGCTTCAACCAAAGCCATAAATAACTTACTTTACTTCAATTTTTAAAGCAAAAAACATGCACCAAGCTGATAGTTTTTAACTCTCGAAAATTAAATTTATTATAATAATAACCATTGAAAGGTTCTTGTTCAACAAATTCATCGAAGTTAAATTAATTTATGAATTAATATATATATTATTGATTAACCACCTATCAAATTTCTCATAGAAATCTTCAACTAAAGGCGTTAAGATAAGTTCAAAAAATTAAAACCAAAAAAAGATTTTATTTCAATAATTATTATCTTTTTTGACTTGCAACCAGTAAACCGCAAAAAAAAAAGAAGTGTTAAAAACCAGCGGAAATATGTAATTTTTTTTTTGTTTTAAATAAAATTTAAGCCTAGGCAAAGGAAAATTTTCACTGAATTTTATTTTTTTCTGTTTGACTTACTATATACAATATGTCTACTTACGAATACATAACATAAATGTATTTAAGTGAACTAAACAGAACAACCAGGTGCATAACATTTCCAAATTCATTACAATTATTTTCGTCTAATAACCACAAATTTGAAAAAAAAAAATAGAAATAAATTATTTTTAAAAAAAGGTGTAATTACAATTTTGTTTGTTTGTGTTCTACATACACTCTTTAAAAAATGTTTAAGTTCAAAAATGAAAATCGCTTCATTTTTAATTAAATTTGACAAGGTTAAGGAACTAAAATAATTTTGGCGATTACGCGAACAATTAAGTCATGTACTTAAATGTCAGGTATATCTGATATAATTTATTTAAGATTCCATCACATTACGTTCACAATATCATATATATAACACTAATAGTCGACTGACTAAATTTTAACTTGATTTTTTTTATTTGCAAAAATTAATATCTTATTAATATATTAATAAGAATTTGAAAGTAATATTTAGCGCTGATTATTATATTCTCAAAAATTGAGTGACTTAAACGTCTAATCGCAATCGAAATTTGAGCAAGATTAAAATAAATATAGTTTAATGAATTTTATTATTTGCATTTAAACAAAGTAATAAAGTTACCCGTCATATATGATAAAAACTTTTGTATAGATAATTCATATAGTTTGAAATAATTTATATCAATAATTTTGTTATACAGTGTATATATAATGTTTCATATACAAAAAATATATCTTTTCGGCTTCTCAATTTTGTATTGTTTTTGTTATTAACTATATAATTTATTTTATTTTTCTGATTTTTTTCTTTTCTAATTTCATATGCGTCTAAAGTGAAATGGGTTGAAGAAATATGCAGAATACTTTTATTATTATTATTATTATCATTATTATTATTATTATGATAATACTTGAATACTAATAATAATATTTAATGTGTTGTACTTGTACAGAACCAAAAAAAAAAAATAAAAACACGTTGAATAAAATTTTTACATTGAATTGAAAGTATTTTTTTATGTAATTAGATGGTTCCGATAATAAAAAATGTGTGTAATTATTTAAATCGCTAGAGTGAAGACAAGATATATATTTAAAATATACATATAAATATGTGTATTATGTGTGCATATTTTTTTTAAGTGCACAAAATTTTGAAGATAAAATTATTGTATTCAAATTGTTTCCCTTCTAATTGAGAGAACATGTTAGCGTAAAAATTTGAATAAAAATAAAATGTGTTTGCAAACGGATACTTAGGGAATATGGGAATACCAAATTTCGGTATTTTAATAATATTTGTTTTTTTTTTCCTCAAATTAACAAACATTATTGAATGTTTAATATTATTAAAAAGTAACTAATTAAATTTTTAACAACAATGTGAAAAAAAAGATACCAAATGGTCTGAAAGAGGGTTTTACGAACTACGATTAACTAAGATTATTTTTTTAATTTTATTTCAATTAAGGAACAATTAGATTGTATTCTATGTAGTCTCATAGATAATATAATCAAAAGCTCGGTGCCTTAAAGTTTCATTAAAACCAGAAAATTGAACTACCAAGAGTAAAATGTTCTGATTGTTTAATTCATTTTGATGATTTAATTATTTTTATTATTGATAGACTTCATAAGTTTTATCTTTCGTGAACAACCAGAATTAAAAAAAAAAAAAACATAATTTGTAAATTTTATAAATTAAAATC
This sequence comes from Hybos culiciformis, assembly GCA_964007475.1. Lineage (NCBI taxonomy): Eukaryota > Metazoa > Arthropoda > Insecta > Diptera > Hybotidae > Hybos > Hybos culiciformis. The sequence continues at coordinate 19,049,247 of OZ023273.1, forward strand.
CAGTCATGATATAAAAATGACATAATCGCATACTCAATTTGTTATGTGCATAGAACTGAAATAAGATACTTCGATATAAGAATAAAAATATTTTAGGTTTATTTAAATTATATTATATCTTAAATTTATTTTTTTTTCTCGCAATTTATTTTTTATTTAAAATATAAAAATATGATATTCATTTCCCAATTAACACTAAACTTTTTAAAATGAGCAATAAGAGTATAATTATCATCTTATTCTTTAATTATTTTTTAATTGAATAAACTATAATAAACTATACACACACATTTTATAAGTAATAAAGTTCATTAATTAAGACATTTTATATCGTGTTGTCTACATTTAAGAGAAACAATTACAATATTATTTTTCTGAGCCCACATTTAAGTAATGCATTTTTAATTAAATTTTTAAATTGGTAGCATTTTTTTTTTTTAATTATCTATGGCATTTTTTTTTTTCTAACAATCCAGAGTATTTTTTTTTTTTATAAATATCACCCACACATTATGTTCAATACAAAATAAATGTTGCTAAGTATATAATAAAACTATCTCTATATGAAACATGAACAATGAACATGTATTTTAACAACAGACTAGTTGACTTACTTAAACGTATAAATTTATATGTATGTTGACAAGAACTATTTAAGTTTTCTTCTTTTTTTTTTTAAGATGTAAATTATAAACTTTTTTTCATTAATTTTGAATACTTTTTAAACGCATTCATATAAAATACTTATAAAAACTTTTTTTTTTATTAAATCCAAAAATGCAATATGTATAAAATGAAAAACTTTAATCCTTAATGTTAATGAGAATATCAAAACAAAATAAACTTTATTTTTGAGTTATTTATGTTATAACTTCTTAAACATATAAAAAAATTAGAAAATTTATTTTGAAACAACTCCTGCAGCTAGAAAAAGTTAAAATTTCTCACACTTATTTTTATTAATAATTTGCTTTTTAGAGAAAAACTTTTCTATTATATAGTTCTAAATTTATTCTGGCGAATTTTTTTTCTCAGGAATCTATATATGCAAGTGTTTATTAAAGATATTATTAAAGACAAATTTTATAAATATTTAAATCATGTTAAAAAAAAATAATATATTTTCAGCAAATTGAAAAAAATTATAGACTTTGTAACTCTTATGCAATTCTATAATAAAAAAACCAACGATAAAGGAGCCTTATACCATATGTTAAGTATACTTTTAGCTTTACAAAAAAGGAAATGTTTCTAATTAAATTGTTTTTGTATACAAATGGAAAAATGCAGTCAGTTGTTTTATTTTGGTCACATAGCACTTAGAAATTTTTAATAAAATTATTTTTTTTTAGGTATTTATAATTTTTAAAATTAATGCTACATGACGACGACTTAAATTTTTGTTTGTGCAGCTTTTAGTATTATTTGTTTTACAGTCACCTATAACAAATGATATAACATATGTATTAAACATAAATATATATATATAGTTTAATTTAGGTACTCAGTTCTCTGATAACAATCATGAGGAACGTATATTTTAAATTTCGACTCTAAAGTTTTTTTTCATGCAATTTAGTTTCCAATATTGTAATTATTATACTTTGTACACATACATTTTGCACTTAGGTTAGGACCTTTAATCTGAATATGCCGGTGAACTTTTGAAAACTGGGAATTTGATTACTATGTATATTTTTTACAACAAATTAATTTATGAGTTATAAATTATTGGCTCATTTTTCCGCGACCCGAGGAATATGAACAATATAAACAATCATCTTTATAATATGTATTCTGTACAGTACAGTACATATGTTTTAATGCTAACAAAAGTTTTAGGAGCTTTAAGTTTAATAAATAAACATTTTGTTTTAATTTTTCACAAATATATATACGTACATATAATTTAATTTAAATTGAAAAAAAGTATAGTATAATATTATACGCATTAAATAAATTTTCATTATAAATTTATAAACCATATAAACAATATCAATTTTATAATAAATTCCATACTTAAATTGCATATTCCAATAAATTTCATAAAACCATTAAAAATTATAATAAATTGTCGTTTTTCAAATTTAAATAAAAATTAGCGTAATTATTTCTATTTTTGATGGCTTGCAAAGGAAAAAAAAAATAAGGAAAACAACAAATTAAATTGATGCCAAAAAACAACCAAAATTAATAATTTGGCGGGTACTTGTTTTGATGATTTTAATTTCAAAATTTTCATTGCTTTCATTAAAATGAAAATGTTGTTGCATGTTCCAAAAATAGAAATTATAAATGACTTTGCTGAAATATTATTTTTAAGAGAAATATTAATACATACATTGTAGGTACATATATTGTATTCATAGCATTGAAAGTTTTGTTTTTAAATTAATTTTAATTTTACATATGATATTTATTTTCACAATCAACGAACATGATAATATCTTGACCACTAAACTTTCATAAAATTAATAAATATTTGTTTCATAAATATGAAAACTTTATCTTCAAACAAGTCTAAAATAAAACGACAGAAAAATTATTTTAAAATTTAATTAAATTATTTTATTAAATAACATCAAAATAAAAGGAAATTGTATTCTATGTTATAAGTATATTGAAAACAACAAAATTCAGATTTTCATTGCTTTTATATTTTAAGAAATTCTCTGCAAAAAGTTTTAAAATTATTTTATGTAACCACAATTATTTGGCGAATCATTGATATTGAGTGAAATTTCAAACGATTATATGTAAAAGTTCTGTTGTTTATTCTTCAGGTATGTAGGTTGGTGAAACCACAAATGAAGCAAGTGTAGTTCTTCAAATTAAAATGTCATTGTTAGACAACAGCATTAATGAAGGATTTCTTTAACCTTTTGCTATTCTGTCAGAAAAAAAAAACTTTCTGTTATAAACAGATGTGGGTTATATAGTTTTATGTGAATCTTTGTTCTTGGAAAGGAATTGTTATTTGAAGTTATACTGACGTAAATTTAAAAAATATTATAAAAATTATTATTATTCTAATTTTAAGGTTTTGTTCAGTTTCATTTTTAATTACGTATAGAATCAAAAACTCAAAGAGATTTTCTAACTCTATTTCACATTATAATTACTTACATACAGGATATAGGAAATGGAAAACATTATATTTTGTTACAATTTTCTTTTAATACTTATATTCACTTTGTTTTAGATAATATGTGTGTAATATAAACCATCATAATAACATTTGTATATTTGTCCGTATGTATTATATTTATACCTCAACATAAGATACATAAGATCGTTTGTCTTTATTTGAATAGATAAAATTTAAAAAAAAAATTACCAGAAACGTACTATGAGTTTAAATCGGTAAATAAATAAAAAAGTTTTGAATTTATATTTAAAATAAAAACTTTAACATAATCAAAAATTTTACACATCAGAAAAAATTTATTACAGCCTAAAGAAAATTTAATTGTAATCAATAATATTTCAAATTTAAATGCGGGGAAAACTTTTTTAATTTGGTTTGCGAATTTCAATATTGACAGAAAGAAAATTACAAAATGATTATGTATACTTATACTTATTCAAATATTCTTGAATTAATTTGGTTCATTTAAACAAAATATTGGAAAAAATATATTTCGTTATAATTACAAGTTGGTAAATCAAAAATAGTACTGAATATATACCAGTTGATGTTAAATGCCAGATTTTATTTAATAATTAAAAGTTTCGGAATCTCATATTCTGCTTAACATACCATAATTATAAAATCAAAATTTTAGAGCAACTTTTGTATTCGGTTTCAATAAAATTTTAAAATGAAAAATATCCTATGATGAGGAAATTAGAACAAAATAATCTTTGTATATAAAATTAATGAAGAAATTTAGCCCAAGAGGGAATTTTTCTGGAAACATTATTTTTCAACAAAAACAATTTTAAATCTTTTTTTTTTTTTGTAGTCTGTAAGAACCATTTTTTTTTGCAATTTAAATTAAGGTGAACTTCGTGTTCTTAAATATTTTCTTCACTTGAATTCAGTTTAGAATTAAGCCAGTAATGCAATTTGAACGGAATTTGGATGTTGATAATTTTAAAGTTTGTACATAGCATTTGTCGCTACGATGATGGAAAGTGACCAAAATCGTCTTGATTTTTGTCTTGTTTGTCTTGTTAAATTATATCTATAGATAGGTATTTAAAAAAAAAAAACAGTCTTTTACAAAGCAATTAGATTTTTTTTTAAAGAGGTGTCTTATTGTTCTGATGATAGTATAGTTATGTATAAGAACAATATCAAATTTTGCATATAATGCAATATGCAATAATATGGAAATCAACTTCAAAGGATTTAATAAGGTGTGCAAATTGAAAATTAAACCAAAATATTTTTATAGAGGACAACATAAAAACTTTGCAGTGTCACAGTATTATAATGTGCATTTATATATATATATATATATATATATATATATATTTATATATATATATATATATATATATATATATAAAGTATATATACATCTCTAATAGTTTATTTTGAATATTTAAATGGATTCTTTTTTTTGTTAATTTTATTTAAATTTTATCATATTTTTCAGGCAATATAATTTAAAGAATATCTATAGTGCAGCAGGACCAAAAAAAAAATCTTTTATAGGTATGGCAAAAAAAAAATTCTTCTGTTTTGCATAAGACTTTCTTTTATAAGATTATTATATTTTTTCCGTATTTTATAAAATTTTTTTTTTTGTTTTTTTTTTTAACATTTAATAAAAGGAAAAAGTTTTTAGAAAAATCCATATTCTTGGCAAAAAAAATTAAATGAAAAGAAAAACAAAAGAAAAACGAAAAGTTATTACTCAGCTGGATGCTTTTATTGAAAAATGATGTAAAATTTCACTGTGTATCATCTTTTTTCTTAATTTTTTTTCAGTTTTTTGTTTTTTTGTGTAGAAAAATTAAAAAGACGACGACCAGAAAAAAATTTTTTTTTTTTTATTTTATTTTCTTTTTACATTAAAGTTTTTCATTAAAAGACGAATATTATAAAAAAAGGACTTAAATTATATATTTGGCTGAATAACAGCTAGGAATAAAAAAAAAAAAAAAGTTCAGGTGGAAGAATAAACGGATTAATGAATAAAACAAGAATATTTATTAAATAATTCATCAGAGAAGAGAAGCAAAAAATACAAAAAAAAAAAATAATGTTTTCGGTACAAGAAAGTTAAGTCTTTTTTCACAAAAAAAAAAAATACATTATTACATAATGTTGAAAGAAAAATAAAGTTTTTTACAAAAAAAAAGAAAAAGAAAATTGTTTTTCTTTTTTGAAAAGTTAATTTTCATACGCAAGATAAAAATAAATAAAAAAAACTTTTGATTAGATGTTAAAGTTGACATTTTTTCTAAAAATATTAGTTTTTTTTTTTTTTTGATTCTGAATAATTTGTTGTTATTTCACAAAAGTCATAAATCCTAGAAATAAAAGAAAAAGGTTTTTCGAAATAAAAAAAAACAAAATTCACTTTGACAGATTATATTGCCAATCTTCAGTGACTAAGAAATTATATTCTGAAAAGGCATATTAATTTATTATTATTGAAACTGTCAATTTTAATAGAAATCAATTTTAGCAATATAGGTGGGGGAAGACGATGTAGTTGTCAAAGAAAATGGATATTTAATACATATTTGGATAGTTTAAGCTTAAGCTCTCTTGGTGACCACACCTTATATGTCTGTGTCGGCACACTGAGACAGACAGTAATCTAGACTGAAGTAATCTAGACTGAAGCAAAGCTCATCTTCAAATAAAATAATGTTTTATAAAAATTTTAATATTATTATTTTTTTTTTATTTCTAGTCATTTTTCTATCTTAAAAAGAACAAAAAATAAAATTAAAAAAATAAAAAATCAAAAGAGCTTAAGACTATATCTTGATGAATTTTCCCTGAATCTTATTCAAAAGTTAGATTTCTATAACTCATTAAGAACTAAACAGTTTAAACATTACTTTTAAATTACAAATAAACCACAATAAATTCTTTAATTCTGCAATGTGTGATGTTTTTTGCTTTCTTATTTACGCATGAGATCTTCCCCTTTCTTTCGTCACTCTTTCTAGAAACATTTAATTTTGTTTAATTTACAAAAAAAATTAAAAATTTAATTAATTTTTTTATAACATAGTTTTGGGTTTTTTTTTTTTAATTGCGATTAAAAAAAAAAACGGAAAAACTAAACTTTCTTCAAGATAATATTCCAAAGTTTATTTTCCTTTCAAAGAAAAGTTAAATTTTCGGTCGAATTTAAATAAAAGGAAAAAAGAGTGCTCTCTCTACACTATTGCCTGATAAATAACTCTGTACATAGGTGCGTATCAACGGTCAATTTCTTTAATTTTGTTTCAATTATTTCATCAAGTAATTTTGTAAATTTTATAATTTGTAAAGTCAATTCTCAACTTTGCTTATAATAAGTAAATTATATAGGTAACATTTTAAATACCAAAATTTATCAAAATAATTTTGTAACAAAGATCGAAATGAGATTTCTAGTCTGTAATCAGAGCAAATTAAAAAAAAATAATAATATTTTTTTTTACGAGCCCTGCATCATAAGACCTCGTACGGGTTTGTTTTTTGAGTTTGTTCTACTTTTTTCCAGTTTTCTCCAGTTTTGTATTTTTTTCGTTTAAACCAACCTTTTTTAGGAGTTTTTGGTCTTTATAAAAAAAAAATTTTTTTAAGTTAAATTTTGAGAAAAAAATTATTTTCCAAAAGTCTACTTTTTCAACTTTTTTTATGGGCATCGCAGAAATTTTCGAAAGGTGCATTTTGAAGGGCATTTGGGAGTAGTTAATTTTAGCTTTTTGGGTTTTGTCGATAAATTAAAGGAGAGAGTCAAAAAACGCCTTTGAAAATCCAAAAAACAGGTCAAAAACGCGAAAAATAGCAATTTTGGCCTGTTTTTTGGAATTTCAAAGGCGTTTTTTGGCTATCTCCTTTATTTTATCGCCAAAATCTAAAAAGCTAAAATTAACTACTCCCAAATGCCCTTCAAAATGTGTCTTTCGAAAATTTCTGCGATGCTCATAAAAAAATTTGAAAAAGTAGACTTTTAGAAAATAATTTTTTTCTCAAAATTTAACTTAAAAAAATTTTTTTTTTATAAAGACCAAAAACTCCTAAAAAAGGTTGGTTTAAACGAAAAAAATACAAAACTGGAGAAAACTGGAAAAAAGTAGAACAAACTCAAAAAAAAAAACCCGTACGAGGTCTTATGATGCAGGGCTCGTATAATCATTCCATGATAAATGATTAAATATGTTACTTTCTAAATTATTAATTTTTAATGTTAACAATTACTATATATGTAAATTTACAAAAAATGTATTTTATATCCTTTTCCAACTTATGTAATTGATTTTCTTATTTATTAAAAAAAAACAAAATCAAAATTTAAACAGCAGTTGAACCCAGATTCATATTCTTATTTTGAAAATAAATTTGTTTATTTATTTCCCTTGAGCAATTGAATGCGTAATGAAAATAATAAAACAACAGGACATTTTCATTAGTTACAAAAATTCCTTTATTTCTTTTTGTTTTAATATTATTTTTTTGAATAAAAAAAATATCTAAGAAAAATAAAAAAAAAAATAAAAAATTTTCCGTTGAAAAATCATATTGTTTCAGGGATAAAAACTTTTTATTACAATTTTTAGTAACTCAGTATTTTTCATTCGAAAATTCTGTCAGATTTTTATTTTATTTTTTTTGTATAAATTAAATCTTTGTCTGGGAGGTGCTAAAATAATGTCATAATCTGAATTTATGGTATTTTAACAATGAAATACAATATGTGAGTGTATACATTGTGTTATATAAAAATAACTTAAAAAATTTAATATAATTTTGTAATCGAAATTAAAAAATTTAATAAATATAACCTTCCTATTAGTTAGAATATTCAGAGAATAAAATTTCTATTTTGGAAGTGTCATGAATATAGATATTTGAAAACAATATGGGAATATCAGGTCTTCAAAGTTGTAATCAGGTGCTTATCATAATATTGTACTCTTCAAAAGAAGAAATAAACAGAACAAAATCAAATTAACTTAGTTGCAGCACGGTATAAAAAAGAAAAAAAAGAGTTAAACAATTTCAACTAATGAAACTAATGGAAATATTTTTATAAAAGTCCACATTAATACAGATTTACCTAGCTTTTGTATAAAGTTCATTTTTTGCTTTACAAAAAAAAATAATTTAAATGTAATTTAATTACACATATTCTTGTTAGAAATTCAGTAAATTTTTTTTTTCTTACTTAAAAAATTTATATTTTATTCCCGCATTTTTTCGATAAAAGATTTTTCTTTGATAACACTTTTTCTTCTGTTTCTATTTTAATTTAAATTCTTTCTGTTAGAATTTTTTTTTTTTTAACTTTTATTTTTAAAACTAAAGTACTTTGTAAAAAAATGTAGGTAATAGGTATGGTTTATTTTTTTTTTTTTAACAAAAATTGAAAAACATAAAATTTCTCTTAATGTAAATCTAAAGTTTCTGTTAAGAAGTAAAATGTAATTAAACTAAAAAATGTACATTCAAGAGTATTTATATATACCTATAATATACCTCATAAGTGAATAATGGATACATTTTCCACATTATATCGATTCAAAATACTTTCAGACATAAAATAAAACATAACATAGAAACATAGCATAAAATATATGGAAATTTTTTTTGAAAACAGAAAAGAAAATTTAAGACTCAATTTATTCTTTGTTCTGAATATTTGAAATAAAAACTAATAGTATAATCAGTATAGTTTCAGGCATTCTTTGACCAAAATTGTTTTAGATCAAAATGTTTTATATTTATATCTATTTATTATTTATTGACTATTAATTTTTCATCATAATAATATAATAAATATTATTTTTGATAAAATGTTTTAATTTTTTTTTTTTTTTCATAATTCTTAATGTAATATTTTGTTCATTCATTGATAATAGTAATTTTTCGATAAATAATAATTAGTATAATAGCTTCGGCAGACTTCAGGTTACCAACCATGGTTGAAAAGTAAGTTGGCGAACAGGCTGACAGACTTATAAAAGATAATTTGGTTTGATGTTTAAAAAACAAAAAAAAATTTTTTTCATTTTAAAAATATTTTGAATTGTTCCATATTTTTACTTGTTGACATCAATAATTTATTTTTTTCTGAAGCACTTTAAAGTATGATTTTTTCTACAAATCGTCAGGTTATACCTTTTTTTTTTAATTGTCGAACCTACTTTCAAACCAAAAATTTTATGTGGCAATTTGCAAACCAAGAACCAAACACAGAATGAACCTATTTTTTTTACGAAACAATGAAATTCATGGTTGGTAACCTGACGTCTGTGTACAAAGTAAAAATGTTTTTTTTATCAAAGATAAAAATGACAAAATTAATAAAAAAAAATTATTCTATTATAGGTAGGTACTCTATATTGTACATATAATTTGTACAATATTATAGACTACAGTATATAAGTATTCGATTTATTTTTAATACATTCAGATTCAATCTTGTCTATTACCTACATTGTATATAACAGGGGTGGCCAACAAGTCGATCGCGATCGACCGGTCGATCGCGAGACCAATTTTGGTCGATCACTCGCAAGTTCGGGGTTTGCGAAAAGTATCTCATAAAAACTTTTAACTTAAAAAGTACAAATACTTTTTATTCAAATGTTTTCTGTGATTAGCTCATAGAAAGGATATAATTTTTATATTATCATTATTTTTATTAGTTTGTTTTGACATTTGAAATGGTTTTATTAAGTTCTTTTTCTTTGCACTTTTGCAATTCTGTTTTCTATTTAAAGCTTTTGTCGGTAGATAACTTTTTTGCTGCTGCTACTTTTTGCTACCTATATAAAATTTATTTGAATTGGGATATTACAAAATCAGCATAATACTTCGGCTTATGATAAAAACTTATACAATACATATAAAAACGTATATAAATTATGTTTATTTAATAAATCTGAAATACAGTTTAAAATTGACTTGTATTTACACTTCTGAGAAATTTATGACTATTAAAATAATAACATTTAAATTGCATGCCATTAGGATTAATTCTGCATGCCATTAGGATTAATTCTTGGATTTTTGGCATTTTCATATTTACAATTAACTAAAACTAAACTTCGTTCCGTCCTGACCGATTCTCATACTGAGGACTCATTGTTATTGTCTTTGTCAGGATATACTCCAAATTATGATGCACTAGTAAAGGAAATGCAGACTCAGGTTTCTCATTAATTTAAAAAGTTTGAATGAATAAATGTTATTAATAAGTGCTCATGTTGTTTTAATTCCTCTGGACATAAGTTTTTTAACCCATTAAATAAATACTCATGTATGTAGATTATTTACCCCTTAATCATGGAGCTCGCCAAAGTGCACGTCGGTATAAAAGCACATTGCAAAAACATCCCCTTCTTACCTAAAAAATAGGTCGATCGCGATACAATTTATAAATAAAAAGTAGAACTTATGTGCACCAAAGTTGGCCACACCTGGTATATAATATACCTAGCTGTCACATTATATTTAGGTAGTGTATAACAATAATTTTTTATTTATCTTTTTTTATTCCATTTGTTACTTTTTTTTTATTCTATACCCAACCAACGAATTTTGTTTGAATATTATATTCCCTAACACAAAACAGTGTAATATATCAAGCAAAGTATTCAACTGGAATGAATGAAATGAACATTATTCTCGAAAAAAAAGAAAAAGATTGAAGAATTTTATATTTTTTTATTTCATGGAAAATTCAATTTGTATAATAATGAGATTACATTTTTTCTTTTCTTTTTTTTTTTTCAAAATTTTCTTGAAATTATGATCACAATTACAAATTAGAAAAAAAAAAAACCATAATGAAATTTAAAAAATAGCTTTTAAATAGGATTGGGTTTTAATTAGTTCTCATTAATTTTTCTTTTATTATTTCAACAATAATATATATATATAGAAAAAAAAAGGAAAGCGAAATAATAATTAAAAATAATGAGAAAATCGTTAATATTAAATCTTCTTTTAACAACAAAACTAAAATAATTAATTTTTATTTCCCTATAGTCTTTCACGTTTTTTTTGCATTTTAATAAAAAAAATAAAAATCAATTCTTCTAATTGAATTTCCAAGTTTATAACACTCCGTTTTATTCAAACAACATTAGAAAATAGTGA
>OZ023273.1:19060730-19111212 GCA_964007475.1 Hybos culiciformis
AAAATTTTGCAAGGTTGAAAGAACAAGAGAGTTTATTATTGTAATAATATTATTTGTAAAAAAAAAAAAATTTGGAATGAGATCTCATCATCGTTTTACTTATAATACGTAATACTTTTTCATATCTACAGAGTATTGAACCCAAAGTATAGATATTTAAAGAGCTTTTTTTCAGCCACTAATTCTACCATCAGCTATATATAATTATCAAATTTTGATAATTTTGAATATATTTTATTTATTTTAATTATTAACTTTATGGCCATTGGCCTTATTCAATGAAAACGTAATTTTATAAAATAACATAATTATAGACAAATTAAAAATTGATTAATTCAATATTTCATTGTAGTATTAAGTTTCTAAAGCTAGTTAAATTTAATTCAGGACTTTTTATTATTGAGGGTTGAAAGTCTGCATTATGTATTTATAAATAGATAATTCTCAATCGTAAGAAATGATGCTAATTCAATCATATAAATCTTGTGTTAAATTATTTTTCAATTAAAATATAAATGTGAGAATTATAACAGTCTCCATATGACACACCATCTATCATGAATCTCATGTTGGTTGTTCTTCGCATTTTAGAATTGACCTCACATCTCTAATTTGTAGATTTTGTAATATATTCTTCATATATTCGTTAGAAAAAAAATAATAAAGATGCAATAATAATCATAATATTTATCAAAATTTTATTATCGTATCTACAGTCATAAATATTAGTTTATTCCGGATTCTTGTTAAAAAGTTAATTTTCTTAATTATTTTTTTTGTAATGCTTCGCTAGGATTCAAGAATTAAATTTAATGACTATTAACTGACAAGCAACAAGCATTCGACAAATTTAAATTTTATTAAGAGCCCTCCACTTGAAATTCTGTTTTCTATTTCTGTTTTCTATTTTTGCAGTTTTTTTTGTTTTATTTTACAGAAAATAAACGGCCGTGAAAAATGCGACAAAAATTGTACGAAAAACACCTCTACCAGAAAATCACAAAACTATATTTGAATTTCATTTCTGTGCAGAAACCGTAATTTATCAAAAAAATTAAAAAATTCTTAGAAATAAATGAAAATAATTAAAAATTGTTTAGGAAATTAAAGAAATTCAAAATTTCACGTCACCAGCCCTGGAGAGTGGTATTTTAGCTTTATTTCCGCGTTTGAGATTTTTTATTATCTTTTTCCTTTACTTCAGAATCCAAGCAAATGTGTTCAAGTTTTTTAAAGCTCGTTTGGGCGCAAAAACTCAAAATTAAAAAAATCCGCCTCACCTACCCTGGAGCCAGTTATATACTCTTTAACATATCAAAAAATCACTTCAGTCTAGATTGTAGTAATGAGGGCTCTTAATGTAATTTTGGAAGAATCCTTTTACACGCACAACAGCTAATTTCTGAACGTATACGTGTAATTTTTAATAACAGAATTAAAAATTATCCCGATAATATTTTGAATATTATTAAAATATGTTTGATGAAGAGTAAAGATTTGGTTTTCATGTTCTTGTCTTTGTTTTACCACATTTTTTTTTCTTCTTTATTTTTGTAAATCACTTATATTGTTTTTCTTTATAAAGGCGGGTATTCAACTGAAGATAAAGTACAAGATAAATTTTATCTTGAAAAGGAACATTATTGAGTGAGATAAAAATTTACACATGACTGTCTGACTTATGTACTTGACACTTGACATATGATTTTAAAAACAACAATAATTATTTAAAAAAAGCATAATAATAAATAAAATCATAATTACTAAATTTAAAAATGGTTGTTTATAAAAAAATTGTATCTTCCAAAAAATCCGCCTAAAAAAATATATTTTGATAAAAACTATCTAAACAATTTTATTTTTAATTTTCTTACCTCCCAACTTTCATCCATTTTATTTAATTAATTTTTTATTGGTAAATATTATAGAAATTATTTTAGTTTTCTAATTTTTGATGAAAAACAAACTTTAAACAACAAACAACAAACGTCAAATTCTTTTTACACGACCTAATGTCAAAATTTATCTTGAAAAAAATGTTCAAAACATTCTTTGCAAGATAAATTTTTGAAATAAAATTTGTTTGAGTGAAAATATTTTCATACAATTTTTACTCAGATAAATTTCCATTTATCTTCAGTTGGGTACCGATAAATTAAATTCACTCAGATAAAATTTATCTCAGATAAAATTTTATATGAAAAATTTGATTTTATCTCCAGTTGAATACCGGCCTTAAATTGAAAACAATATCTGATGAAATTTTCAAAATAATTCCCTCCCCTAAGATTTTGGAATTGATGTTAAATTGTTTTCTCTTTTGTCGGTATAAAATATTTTTAGGGATTTTATGCGTTGTTTTTTTTATTTTTATATTCAATGTTTTTGTTTTTTTTTTGCTGTAAAAATATTTATTTAACGATCTAATAAAATTTAAAAATAATTTTACTTCATTTCTTACCCCAATTCTCATTGTGCTTAAAAGCTTTATGTTATTTGTTTTATATGACTTAAACTTATAAACTAAAAACAAATTTTTTTCTTATATGAATGTGATAAAATTTATACGAAAGAGTCATTCATATGAGACTATCGTTTTTTTTTTTGGTAATTTTAATGTTACATTTTCTTACAGAAATAAAATGAGAATTGTAAAAAAATAAAAAAAAAAAATAAAATATTGGGTAGGTATTTTTGGATATTTTATTGTAGCTTTTTATATTCTTTAAGTTTCAGTTTCTTTAAAATTAAATAAATAATAAGGGTATGAATATTGTTGATGGTACATATTGTACAGTACTTTTCAAAGTCAAAATCAATTTAGTTAGTTTTATAATATCTACTAGTCTTATGTAAGTACTGTACATAAGTAATAACCCAATAAATAGATGTTTTAAAATTTTCCCAGGTATCGAAACCATACGTTTGTAGCACTGAAATTATTGACTGTTCATGCTCAATAATAATTAAAAATGGAAATTAAACTCAAATGAATGAAAAAGAAAATAATACAGAATTTGAAATCGAAAATACGTTTATTATAATAATAAAATATATGAGCCGTTTATTTTGAAAGTGGTTTAAGTCCATTTGTTTTTGTATTGAGATATTTAAAGGTTTGTGTTTGAATTGATTTAAAAATATTGGTAACTGGTATTAAGTCGCTTTCATGTTTTTATGACCTTAAACATGTTAGAGTATAAAATGTATACCTTTTATAAACATTATATAAAAACATTATATAAATACGCTGTAATCGTGCTACTGATGTATTAAAAGTATACTTAAAAAGAATTTTTTACATACATTAGTAATTCCATAAGCTAATTTTCAAGTGTCAAAATCAAAGCGAATTTAATGATACTTGACTAAAATTGTTTTTAAATAAAAAGAATATATAGGATTGTGTTTATTGTGATCATTAACTTTTTTTTTTTGGAAAATGGACTTAAACCACTTTCAAAATAAACGGCTCATATACATAATGTTCATTTTATTCTATACATTTTGATAACATTTGACTTTTAATAATTAATTTCATAGTTAAGTAAAAAATTTGTCAATTCATTTAATTTATTCCACCTTTAATGTTTACAATATTTACAATACTATGTATATATTACATCTTAAATGACTAGAAAATTTTCATCTACCTACAACTGTTGAATTTTAAATATGTATAGAACAACTGTAATTTTATAATGTTTTTTCTTTTAATAATGAAATATTTTCAAAGAAAAATTATTATAAAAAGTATTTTTTGTAAAAAGTTTGTATTTTTCAAACATAGTTTAAATTTAATATAGATTATACCACATTAGTTTTTAGACACAAAAAAAAAAAGATACTTCAGAGAAAAAGGTAATAGCTATCTCTTAAAATTTCGTGGTGTCATTGTCCTGCACTATTATATACATTAAGTTAAGGAAAAAAAACATAAAACTTGTCTGAGATAAGTTCTGTAGGTATGTTTGTTTATTTACTATATTCATATATATGTATACTCGGTAAAAGTATTAAGTTACGTGACAAAATCAACAAAATAAATGACAAAAAAATGTATTTATTTTATTTTTATATTTGTATTTTATATTTTTTTTTTTTTTATCATCTAAGTAAATATTTGCACGAAAAAAAAAAAAAATTTGTTTACATTTATATTATAAATATTATTTTGTTTTGCTTCATTATTTTTATATGTTATATGTTCGCTTCTATTGTTTTCATTTAATTAAATTTAGTTACCTTATTTTTTTTTTGTTATTATTCCTTTTATTCTTGCTCCTTTTTCGTTAACAAATAAATTATTATAAGTTATCATGAATTTACGATATTTTATAGATTTTTCTTCCTTTTATCTTCATTTATTATTAAAATATATATAAATACAATATATATAAATTTTTGTTTATACATATAAGGCGAAAAAAAGTGTTTTTGATAAAGAAATGACGGTAGTGTTGTTGTGAACTTATCTCAAGCGCAAAGAAAAAACATAAGGAAATACATGAAATAAAAAATCATTCAATTCAATTTACTTTGTTCGGTCAAACTTGTTTAATTTATTGCTTTTGTTATTTCAGAAGTCAATATGAATTCAAAAGATATTAATAGCAATTTCAAATAAAGAAAGTTAAAGAAAATAAAGAAATTAAGATGATGAATACCAAAATAAGTGTAATCTCGTATACTTTCATCTAATCTGAAGAATGAGATTCAACAATTTTGAGTTTCAGAGTTAGAAGCTCTGAATTTAGCAAATGTCCAAAAAATGTTAATTTTTTTTTGAAAAAAATTTGTAATGAATTCGTAGATGTTGATTCTTGATTCGGAATGGGTCCGAAAATGGATTTCGATAAAAATTGGTATATGAGTAGATTTTGATTGAAGAAACCTCAAAGCATATTTGATACATGGACCGATACTGATTGTAGAAAAATTAAAAAAAAATATATTTTTGAAACTAATTTCAACCAACGGACCTCGTACTTCATTTATGACGCACTTTTTTATATTTTTTTAAGGCATTTATTATTAAGTCCTATCAGTAAGCAAAACTCAATTATCGATATATTTATTATTTTAAAATTGGTATGTTTACTTTTTCTTTTATCGCAACTTTAAGATTAAATTGTTGGTAACGATAGGAATGGTTTGAAAAAATTTGTAATAACTTTTTTTTTCAGGAGCAGGAGAATTCAAAACAAAGGAAATAAAAGCACGAAGAAACAAGTAAATTATCACGACGAAGAACAAAAGGTGTGTTTTATCACGTTTTATTTTCTTAATGTTGTATAATGAACCGAAAATTTAAAAAATAATAAAAACATATATATAAAAGGATATTTAAAAAGTGTAAAAAAATTTTATACACGAAGGATCTTTTTGTATCCTGTCACGTGTCACTCACAAATAAAAACCTTATAATTCACAAAAATATAACAAAGTGATAAGAACTAATGGAAAAAATATATTAAATCTTAAAGTAATATTATGTATTGTAAGTATATGGGTAGGTATATCGTATATGCATAGTATTTTGTGATAACGTTAAACATAAATTTACATATAAGAGAAAGATAATCTTCTGTACACTACATATTTGATTCAAGAAATAAGTCTGTAGGTAGTATAATAATGAATTCAAATTTTATTTCTTTTAAATATTGGAATATGGATTTAATAATTTTAATGTCTGCTAAACAACATTGAAATAAATATAATATTCCTACAATGGGTGTCTAAACTTGATTATTTATATTTTTTGTCCACATAAGTAATTCTAATTATCAATTTTGTGGCATAATCTTATTGTACAATTAAAATTTTTTTAGGAAGTTTAATTGTTTAGGATACTTTAATTGTTATTGTACAATTTAGTGATGTGTATAGATATAACAATTTTCATCGAAATCCAAACCCTAGTCCCAGTTCTTGGGCTCTAATTGACTTCTATCAACCCAATACACTAATTTTTGGTCTAAATCCATTAAAAACATATATGTATGTAGAAACAAAAAAAATTCATCAAAACCCGAACCCTAGTCCGAATCCTAGGGATCTAAGTATTTATATAAGTTCCTCTAATCCACAACTATATAACTAAATTTTTATTTTAATCAGAATTCATTTAAACTTTCTTTAAATTTGTAACCTCGAAAATGGTAGAATCCCAAATTTTAATCGAGATGAAAGTGAACAAGATTTCGCATGTTTAGTCGGCATTTAAAGAATTAAAATCAAGGATAAATACAAGGATTTTAGCTAAAAGGATAAATACAAGGATTTTAGTGGCGGACGGAACGGCGGACATTTAATAAAAACATATGTTCAGTTTTTTGATTTTTGGGCTGAACATTATTAATCCTCTGACTGTACTAATTGATTAATATTCCGAAAAGAAAATATTTTAATTTATAAAAATCTTAAAGATAAATCTGAAATTCAAATTGGCATTTTAATTACCATATCATTGTATACAAAAACTCAATAAAATAAAACAAAAATTCATTTCAAACTTCAATTTTATTATTTAATATTGTATTTAATATGCTAAAAGGAAAATTTGAAAAAAGCCAATCAATTTTTTTTTATTATTATTATATTCTGAAATAATAATATTATCAAAAACTCTTATAAAAGCTTGAATGAATTTAATATTTTAATAAAAATTATGGATACATTTTTAAATATAAGTTCTTTCCTAACAAAATAACCTCCGAAAATAAAAAAAATAAAAATTGTTTTTATTTTTTTTGGAAACTATATACTTATTTGATACCTTCAAGCAAGTTTTAACGTATCCTAT
Source organism: Hybos culiciformis (assembly GCA_964007475.1). Classification (NCBI taxonomy): domain Eukaryota; kingdom Metazoa; phylum Arthropoda; class Insecta; order Diptera; family Hybotidae; genus Hybos; species Hybos culiciformis. Next base: position 19,067,539 of record OZ023273.1, read on the forward strand.
TTCAACAAAAAAGCAAAAAGTTATAAAATATTATATAAAATGAAAAACTAAAATAAACAATACCCATATCAATTTTAAATAAAATAATAAAAAAAAAAAAAGGAAATCCTTCCGTTTTTTAAGTATCGACATAAATGGAAATTTAAAACTTATATTATATTTTTTTATACTATTCTACATCAAATTAGCTTGATATTTTACTATCCTTTGCTTTCTATATACATACGTAGAACTCTTCATATATAACTTCTGTAATAAGCGGGGGAAACAATAATCATTAAATTACAAGAATGAAAAATCAACTATATATATTTTATTTATTGAAAAAGTAATAATATATATATAATTTTTTTCACCTATAATACATACTTACATAAACATAAAATTTCTAATAATAAGATAACTTGATAAAAATACAAATAGCAATAAAAAAAATAAGGTAAAATGTTACTCACGAACTTTTACAGAAATTAAGTTAATACTACCACAAATATATAATAATAAAAAAAAACAAAATTATAAATTATAAAGCCGAAAAATACAAAAAAAAAATTGATAAGGGAAAGTCACTATTCTTTTTTTTTTTTTCTTCTTCTTTTATATTTGGTTGACGCGCCCACTATATAATTTTGACAATTCAATTTAAAATAAAATTACCTAATTTTATAAAACAACAGGGAAAAGAGAAAAATAACAAAATAAAGCTTTTCGCAAACAATAATTATAATTTTTTTTTTGTAAGAGGCAGGGAATGTTTAATTTTTTTTTTTTGTTTTAAAAGATTGAAAAATGCTAAAATGCTAATGAATGTTTTTTTTTTAACATTTACTCAAGCATATAATAAAAATAAAGTGTTTTATGTTATGGTTTTTTTTTTTTTTTAAATGAGTTGACTAAGTATTTTATTTTTTTTTTATATGTTTTAGTCATTTGACATAAATTTCAAATTAATTGAAAAAATAATAATAACAATAATGGAAAATTGTTAAATTGAAAGGAATAGTTTCTCATATCCAATAATATTGAAAAACTATTTTACTATACATTGAATTTTATTTTTATTTTTGCTTTTACAATTTATATTCATGTGAGAAAAATCTTGATTTCGTCACTGCATAGCTGCAGTATTTGATGGTATACAAATAATAAATTTTTTTTTTGTTAAAATGTTTTCTTTGCTTGTAATGATACTGGCTCATAATACACCATCATATAAAATTCCCTTATTTGAGGCAATTAGAGATTCATTATTATGCCAGAAATGTGTTACAAAAAATAAATTAATTGTGTGAAAAAAAATAAAATAAAAAATTATTTACTTTGGTGGGCACTAGATTTCATTAAAAACACTTTTAGCTCCCACAACACTGTATTCCTTCAATTGAAACTGAAAATTTTAACAAATATTTTAAAGCAATTATTTTCATGATAAATGTATTTAATTTTTTTTTTTTTATTCTTATTTTTACCATAGTTTCATTATTTTTATGTTACCATTTTTCACAACATATACTGTGTAATTCAATTGATATTAGTTAAACAAAAAAAAAGAAAATTTATTTATAATCCCTTTTTCTACTATGCTTGCTGGTTTTTTAATTTCAAAAAAAAAAAAAAACAAAAAAAAAGGTCAAGGATATATGGAATTTTAATTAAATGAGTTGGATTTTTCTCATTCACCCAAGAAAAATATATTCTAAAATATTCATAAGAATGAATTTAATATATGAAATGACCTTCATTAGGATTTATTGTGGGAGTTTTAGTTGATACCACAAACATTTATATGATTAGAATAATAATTATAAATATTTGAGAAATTTTAATATGGTGTCAAATTTTTGTAATTGAGCTTTAAAAATAAAAAAAATTAAGAATTTTTGTGATAAATTTTAATTATTGAACAAAAAAATAACAAATCTAGAATGTTAATAATTCATATTTAAGGACAAACATACCGCTTCAAAATCGCACTGGTATTATATTGAAATTCTAAACTGATATAACACACAGTTTTGATTTGATCGCCTTTTCACATTCCAAATTCATAATTGTCTATGCTTTAAGTAAGAAAAGTATCGCATCAAGAGAGATGGCCCAATTTTTGACCAAAATTTTAAATTTCAAAACCTGACCTGACTCGCCGTAATAGATTTTAATATTATTAAACTTACATATATTATGTTAACCAAATAATGGTGCTTGCTAAAGATAGAAAATTTACATACATAAATTTTCTCGAACTCGTTATGTCAAATTGTAATTGTAATTTAATTGACCTAATTTTCAATTTGTATAATTTAACGCGATTCAATTTATATACCTTATTATATTATTTAATTGATTTTCCCTTATTTTGAAAACAATCGAAATAAATTCTGTATATAAGTATTCGATTTTTTTATATAAAAGTTAAGCATGAAAACAACAATATTACATAATTCGAGGAAACTTTTATCATTAAGGTATATATATGTATATATAAACCGATTTTATTGCCATACATAAAAATATAGAACAAAAATAATTTTACTGTGATAGAAAAACAATTTTTATTATATTTTTTATTTGAAACAGCATGAGTCAAATCAGGGAAATATTTTTTTTGTTCCAAGATTATAAGGTTGTTTTTTCAATATATTTTCTTCAAGAATAAAAAAAAAGAAGAAAGCTTAATGACCTAGTCAAATTTGATTTTTATGTGGGTGGATTTAATTTAACAAAATAATAAATTAATGACTATACCTAAAATATTTTCGAAATTTTTATTAATAAAAATAAAAACATAATTGGTTATTCAACTTATAATCCTATTATAAAAAGATTTAAATATGTATATAGATTAGATATAATAATGAAAATGTACATAAGACAATTTTCTTTTATTTATAATATCTTAGTGTTAATTGAAATTTAACCTGCCCCGGTAATTTTTAAAAGGTTTAATAACAAAATATGGAAATCAGAATAAAAATAATCAAATATAATGAAAATGAAAAACATTTGTGGGGCCCAAAAAATGAATTAAAATAATTGTAATGGCTAATGAGTTATCATCACGAGATTATAAGAATTTCAAGTTATCAAAGAAAATTATATGTTATTTGTTTGATTTCAAGTAATATTTAATAAAATTATATAAATTTCATTAAATAATTTTCCACACAAATATATATGTTTCTGCTTTCTTTATAATGTTGTTTTATTAGATCAATTTAATTTCTTGTGTGGTTGTAAAAAGTCAGAATTTATAGTGAATGCAGTGGAGAACAAAGAAAATTGAACGATTGAAATAACAAAAGAAATTCTATTGAGAGAATTTATTTTCTGAAATGTTTACTTTCAGCGAGATAAATTTTATTTTTTCATATAATTGTATTATCAAGCAATTTTGTATTATCGATTAACACAAATAATTTCAGGTATATTTATTTTTAATTAAAAATGAACAAAAAATTATTGCTTTTGATAATTTATTTTGAATTTGTTTTATAAATTAGCTTTTAATAGAATATATGTTATTTTAGATATATTATATATATTAAATTATATATAAGTATATATTTGGAATTAAATGTCAATTGTAGTGATATTGTTATCACTAACGTTAAAATAAAACTAAATTTATAAAAATTTTAATTATTTTTTGAACCCAAAAAATTTATATTTTTAATAAGAATTACTGTAAATTATAATTAATTTGATTGGGCAACCAATCATATTAGGACATAGTAAACTATTTTATATTACATAAGAAAATTAATTATATAAACTAAATTGTATATAATATTTGTATATAGAATATAAGAATTTTAGTACATAAGATTTTGTATAAATAAGATTGAAATTAGAAAATTAAATCAGATTCTTACCAAATCTCATCTTTCTATAAACGGCTTCCCTGAGCTATACAATACAGGTAAGATAGCTTTCCGAGCAATATAATACGGATAACCGGCTGAATACAGCCAAAACGAAAGCGCGTCCCGCTCTAATAGGACATACGGCTGAATACAGCCTAGACAATAGGATCTCCATAATGACATGCTAGTGGTCATTATGGAATAGGGAATTCAATAGGCCTTAGATGTCTTGGACAACATAGATGTCCAACCCATGATCCATCATAAGATGAATAACCATAAATAAAATTGTCAAAAAAAAAAAAAAAAAAAATTTTTTCCTTTACATGGCGATCCTGCAAACCGCAAAATTTATAATACAATACAGAATTCAAGACATGGAACAAAAACCAGAAAAGAATAAAATTACAATTCAAGAATATAAAGAACGACAACAACAAAATCAACAACAACAGCAAGAACAACAGCAACCAAAGAAGAGGCAACGTGCCGGGAAACTTGTTAAATTCCGGAAAGAATTACAAAAACTACAAGAAATTTTACAAACTAAAACAAACAAGACACAACGCAAAACAATACTAGACGAAATAAGAAGAATCAAACAAGACCGACATTTACACAAAACTTCAACAAAAATAACCAAAATGTTTAACAAAAACCTTAAACACATACAAAACGCAAAAAATTTAAAATAAAATTGTCAAAAAAAAAAAAAAACAAAAATTTTGTTATAAATTAAAAATTTATATTAAATTATAAAATTATAAAATATTTAATTGTAAAACAGAAATAATGAATAAATACAAAAATTTTACTTAATTATTAGTATTATAAATTACCATAAGAAAAAATTTCCAAATGTTAAACCTTATAAAAATTAAGAATATTACTCAAGAATACCCCAAAGAATTCTAAGAATTATTACGAATATAAAACTATATTATGAATACCCCGATATTCAAATAAAATTTATTATCAAAAAAAAAAAAAAAGAAAGAACACTTGTCTATCAAAATAATTCTACCTAGATATTTTACAAAAAAAAAAATATATAAAAGAGATAAAAATTTTTGCATACCGTACCAATACATTTCAAAAAAAAAAAAAAAGAAAAAGATGTTAATATTAAAATTGCATTAAAATTTAGCAAAGACCCTAAAAAATATTTTTCAATACCCTATTAACAAATTAATGAATGACCCAAATATATTTAATGATTTTAAATAATTATCATAGGAAGCAACAAAATTATACCCTATTAAAAAATTAATAAAACCTAAAAAATTTTTTTTCTGTCCCTCTATGATTAAATTATCAATTAAAAATATTTTTCGGTTTAATTCAAATTTTGCACACAAGAATTTTTTCATAGCATGACCCTTGAGAAATTCCAAAAAGAAATTGAACAATTAGAAGAACTCTACAATAATATAATAAAAACAAAGTTTAATATCTCTGCAGCAAAGGCTGAATTAACTAAGGTAATTTACAACAAATCGCTATTTATAAGCTCTGTTAGGGAATCAAATTTGAGAACAGGGAAGACAAGTTTAAGAACAGAGTATTCGAAATACGTGACATTAATTAAATCTTACTTGATAGAAATCATAAATAATAAGATGGATTTTGACATAGCAAATGTAAATAAAATAATCCCATTATTCGAAGGTTCCTATGCTAAATTGCAAGAATTCATAAGCATAACGGAATACATTCACGATAATATTAAAGTAGCAGATAGAGAAAAATTAATAAAATTCATTTATAATATAAAATTATCACAAAAGGTGAAAAATCGAATTATAAATGAGACAGAACCTACAACACTTGAAAATTTAAAAAAAATTTTAAATAATAATTTCATGAGCACTAGAACCTATACTAAAATACACAACGAAATCGACCAATTAGGAAAGAATAGGTCAATATCAGCCACAAAATATGCTGAAAAATTAGAAATGCTAATAAATGAATTAAATATGATACAGTCTAAAAATGAGACAGCTGACGCAAAAGCTGTAATAATAAAAGTTAATGATAAATTTGCTCTGCAATGCCTTAAGACAAACTTAGTAGAACCCATACAATCAGTCATTTTAGCGGCACAACCAAAAACTTTTACAGAAGCAATAAAACTTATTTTGGAAATAGATAGTAATAATAATAATAATGATAGTAATAATATAAATACCTACTCAAATCGAAGTAATAGTAGGAATAATAACAACAATAATAATAGAAATAATGGTAGAAGAAATTATAATAATAATAGAAATACTAGCAATAATTTTAATAATAATAATAGACCAAGGAATGGTCATAATAATCATAATAATCATAGTAATCAAAATAATCAAAATAATCATAATAATCGTACTAGTAATAATAATAATATGAACAATAGTAATCATAGATCAAATACTAATGATAATCATAACTATAATAGAAATCAGCAACATACGAATTCCACTGACTATTATAGAAACAGAGACTACAATAATTCTCAACCAATTAATAATAACAGGAATAATAATTCCTATAATAACAGATATAATAACAATCGTAGAAACGATAACCAAAATTTTAATAATAGGAACGTTAACGCATTAGAATCGGGAAACGGACGGACCCCCGATTCGGGTCAAACGGTAATCGGGGAAATGAATGCTTTAAATATACAATAAATAATTTTAAAAACAATTCACCAACATTTTTTATCCTAATGCAAAGACCCAATTATTATAATCCAATTAAATTCATGATTGATACTGGTGCAGACATATCTGTCATCAAAGAACAATTCACAAATTCAATTGACATTAATAATAATAGTACTTGCAAAATTACAGGAATAGGCAATAACATACATGAATCTTTAGGCACACTACAAACACATTTTATTATTGAAAACAAAAAATGTTTTATAAATCTACACTGTGTAGAAGATAAATTTCCAATCAAAACGGATGGAATCTTAGGCCGAGATTTCTTAATGAAATACTCCGCATTAATTAATTTTGAAACAAATGAATTATCACTTACGATAAGTGATGAGGTAATAAATATACCCATTAATTCTAATTGTATCAGTCAACTGGTGATACCAGCCAGAACTGAAATTATATGTCCTTTACATGTTCAGAGAACAGAAGAGACACTTGTCCTGAGTGAAGAAATAACACCAGGAATATTCATAGCCAACACGATTATAGCCAAAAATGGCATATCGAATGTAAAAATTTTAAATACTAATGATAAAACAATGATCATAAAAAATTATAAGCCTAAAACAGTACCTTTAAACAATTATAACATAGTGAATATTGAAAATAACGATCACGATCGATTATTACATTTAGAACAAATATTAAGCATTAACCCAGACGACCCAAAAGCTCAAAATGAAACACTTAAAATTTGCAAACAATTCCAAGATATATTTTACTTACCAGGTGACTCATTAACGACTAATAATTTTTATAAACAAAATATCGCCTTAGAAAATAAAAACCCTATTTATATTAAAAACTATAGATCACCAAATTCGCAATTAACAGAAATTAATGATCAAGTAGATAAATTATTGAAAGAAGACATTATTGAACACTCTTACAGTCCATATAACTCACCTTTACTCTTAGTACCAAAGAAATCCTCTAATGACACCAAAAAATGGAGACTAGTAGTAGATTTCCGTCAACTAAACAAAAAAATTCAAAATGACAAATTTCCTTTGACCAAATTAGAAGACGTACTAGATAATTTAGGAAGAGCAAAATACTTTACCACATTAGATATGGTCAGTTCTTTTCACCAAATCGAATTAGAGAAAAATTCAAGACCTTGTACAGCATTTTCATCTAATAATGGACATTTTCAATTTAAAAGACTCCCATTTGGTTTAAAAATCTCTTCAAATAGTTTTCAGCGAATGTTAACAATTGCTTTATCAGGTTTAAATTCAGAATCATTTATTTATGTTGATGATATAATAATATTTGGATGTTCTATTAAACACCACAACGAAAACTTAATAAAAGTATTTGAACGATTAAGAAAATATAATTTAAAGCTAAATCCAGAAAAATGTAGTTTCTTACAGAAAGAAGTAATTTATTTAGGCCATTTAATAACTAATAAAGGCATAAAAACAGACCCAACTAAACTTTTTGCAGTAAAAAATTATCCACAACCCCAAAACGCTGATGAAATAAAACGTTTTGTAGCATTCTGCAATTATTACAGAAAATTTATACCAAACTTTGCAGCTATAGCAAAACCTTTGAACGATCTAACAAAAAAGAAATCAATATTTAATTGGAATGAAAATTGTACAAATGCATTTTTAAATTTAAAAAATAAATTAATTAACCCTCCCATTTTACAATATCCAGATTATTCCAAACCTTTTATAATCACAACAGACGCTTCACAATCCGCCTTCGGAGCAGTCTTATCTCAAGGAGAAATTGGACAAGATTTACCAATAAGCTATGCCAGTAAAACATTAAACTCTGCAGAACTAAACAAACCAATAATAGAAAAAGAATTGCTTTCTATTCACTGGGCAATCAATTTCTTTAGACCCTATGTATATGGCAGAAAATTCATCGTCGTAACAGATCACAGACCTTTAGTAGGATTATTTACGCACAAAAACCCTTCATCTAAAATGACGCGTATTAGACTAGATCTCAGTGATTACGATTTTGATATAGTATACAAACAAGGAAAAATGAATACAAACGCAGACGCTTTATCAAGAATACATTTAAACTCTAACATTTTAAAATCTATGATCCCAATTACGCCAGAAAAAGATATTAACGTGATAACCAGACAAGTAACTAGGTCACTAGAACAAGCTAAAAACCCTATAAATAAAAATCTACACATTTGGCACAGTATCTCAATTAACGATATAAAAAGAATTCCGAAAGTAAACTTCATAGAAACTTCAACTGGTACAACAGAAATAACATTCAATAATAATTATAAAATATATTTTAATAAAAAGAGAATTAATATAAAATCAATTTTAAATAAAATGAAACTCTTATTAGCTCAAAATAAAATTTTCACAGTCGCGATAAATAATAATGATACCTTATTTAACCACATTAACATTCAAGAATTTAAAAACATATTTAATCAACTACAGGAAAAAGATAATTCGAAAAATAAGTTAAAAATAATTTTATTCAAAGCTCCTATCGAAATAACAGATCAAAATTTAATAAAACAATTAATAAAAGACAATCATAGTAACAATATAAGTGGACACATCGGTGTTAGGAAAATGATAATAAAACTTAGACAAAAATACATATGGAAAAACATGCATAAAATGATTAAAAATTACGTGAAAAATTGCAACGAATGTATTAAATCAAAACAAGTTAGAAACATTAAAGAACCATTACAAATTACTGACACTCCAAATAGACCTTTCGAAACCATACAAGTCGATACAGTAGGCCCTTTAAAAATTTGTAATAATTATAGATATATACTCACAGTTCAATGCGAATTATCTAAATACATAGAAGCATTTCCTATAGAAACTAAAGATGCTATTACGATAGCAAAAATTTTAACAGAAAATATCATATTAAGATATGGAAATATAAAAAATATCAAAACTGATTTAGGTACAGAATTTGTAAACGAACTATTTATGAACATTTGTAAAACTTTTAATATTAATCACCAAAAATCAACACCTTATCACCATCAAACATTAGGTTCAGTAGAAAGAAATCACAGAGTACTAAACGAATATTTCTTAACATGCAATCATAGCAACAATTGGGTTGAATTAATCCCATTTTTCTTATTTTCCTATAATACTACACCTCATTCAGACACTCATTATGCGCCATTTGAATTAATTTTTGGAAACACACCTGAATTACCGACAAATATTACACTTAAAAATAATGAACCACTAAATTTCATAAACTATGATAACTATTTAAACGAATTAAATTTAAAATTATCTTGTGCACTAAAATCAGCTAGAGAAGAACTAATTAAATATAAAATAGCTAGAAATGAAAAATACAATCTTAATATTAATCCTGCGAATTTGAAAGTAAATGATATGGTAATGATAAAAAATTTTAATAGAAAGAAATTAGATTATCCTTTTCAAGGACCTTATAGAATCGTCGAAAGAGACGGAGTAAATTCAATAATAGAAATAAATAATAAATTAAAGAAAATTCATAATAATAACTTAAAAAAGGTATAGAATAAAAAAAAAAAAAAAATTTTTCTTCCTTTTTACATAAAATTTACAAAAAATTTTTTTTTCTCCCAAAGGGAAAGGATGTAGTGATATTGTTATCACTAACGTTAAAATAAAACTAAATTTATAAAAATTTTAATTATTTTTTGAACCCAAAAAATTTATATTTTTAATAAGAATTACTGTAAATTATAATTAATTTGATTGGGCAACCAATCATATTAGGACATAGTAAACTATTTTATATTACATAAGAAAATTAATTATATAAACTAAATTGTATATAATATTTGTATATAGAATATAAGAATTTTAGTACATAAGATTTTGTATAAATAAGATTGAAATTAGAAAATTAAATCAGATTCTTACCAAATCTCATCTTTCTATAAACGGCTTCCCTGAGCTATACAATACAGGTAAGATAGCTTTCCGAGCAATATAATACGGATAACCGGCTGAATACAGCCAAAACGAAAGCGCGTCCCGCTCTAATAGGACATACGGCTGAATACAGCCTAGACAATAGGATCTCCATAATGACATGCTAGTGGTCATTATGGAATAGGGAATTCAATAGGCCTTAGATGTCTTGGACAACATAGATGTCCAACCCATGATCCATCATAAGATGAATAACCATAAATAAGAAAGTCAATAAAAACTTTCCATTAAATAAAAACAATTTTTTCCTTTACACAATGTTATAATTAGAAATTATTATTATTATGTTTTATTTTTATTTGCTTTTTTTATGTTAAAAAAAAAAAAAAAATTCTTCATTATTTTTATTAATTTTATTCCTTACTTACTTTCTAATTACTCTTCGTGCAATTTTTTTATTTCACTAAGTAAATTTTTACGTTTTGTTAATTTTTACGACCAAAAGATAATGAAAATAATTTATTTTTTTTGTTTTTCATATCTTATTTTTTATTATTATTATTTTATGCCTGAAGTTTTATAAAAACAACTTGTTAGAATGGAAGGATAATGGTTTAAAAAGGATTATTAACTATATATGTATGTATAGCTTAAGTATAGGCTTATATGAAAAAAACTAATATTATATATTATGCAAGTAAGTATTATTTGTCCACAACTATATTGGTCATCATCATTGTATTAAAATTTTATCCCTTCAGAGGATTTTTTTAACCGTACAATTTTTTTTTTTTTTATTTTAAGTATACAGATTATTAGAGTTTTTTGTTTATACCGCATTTAAAATTAATTCAATGATTTGAAATTATAAAAACCGCTGAAAATGCAATTTCACAGATATAGATAGTTACAAACAAATATATAGATAGGAAAAACAAAATCACAAAAGTATTTGTGTGACTTTGTCATTATGGTTTTTATGAAAACAATATTTATACACGTTGATCACGTTGTTGTGAACAACGTTTAAAGTACAACAATACAATATATTAAATTTAAAGATCTAATCAAATTTATCTGAAATTCATATAATAATTGGTAACTGTATTTATGAGCAAATTAATTTATTTGAATACCACTCAATTAGTTCATTTAATAAATTTCAATCATATTTTTCATTTATATACGAAATCATTATCCAATACAACAGTCTACAAATTAGTATGAATAAAAATTCTGCATAAGATTTATTATGCACATAAGGTAGGTATACTTTAAAAACAAATCTCATTTATATGCATTCTCTATGTGTATGCATAACTATGCCAATAAATTAGCTATATTATACTTTACTTTCAAATTACATTTAGGGCAATTTTCATAAAAGCTCTTTTAATTATAGCACATAAGTATACGAATATTATGAATATATATGGCAAAAATAATCCCCTTTAGGTGCACAACTTTTCAAATGACAAATTATAATGCATGTATATAATTTTTTTTCTTGTATTTCCTTTATTTTATTTTTTTTCCTTTCACTATATTGCAGTTTTCAAGGTTTTTATCCATATAGATTTGTTTCCATTTATGTAATAAGCCTAATGTGTGTGCGAGCATAAGACTATAAAAGAATTTTATTAAATATGATTATTTTTATAAGGCTTGAGCATACAAAAAATTAATATGGGAATAATAACTGTATGAGTTTTCAAATTTTCCAACACATTATCTTAAATTAATTTGCAAGCAAATCTTCAAATTCCTGGACTTTATTTAAATCAAAAAATAGTTGCGAGTTCAACAATTAAAATTGATTAATTTTTTTTTTAATTTAAATAATATGTAGAAAGACTTACCTGTGATAAATCACTGTCATCTCGTAACTTATCCAGAACATTATTAGCATTTGTTAAGCTTAACACTGCCGTTAAGCAAGTGATGAATAAAAATAAATTTTTTATTTCTTTCATTATAATATTTATTTTCAAATAAGTCACCGTAAATTATTTTCGTGATATAATAATTTTTATTTATAGAAATAAATTTGTATCTTTTGTATATCTGTATCTGTGATATAATAAAATTATTAATATTGCAATTTGTTAAGCATTTACAAAAATGAAAAATAAATATATACCTTTACATATATGTTATGTAAATATTTTGTGTTTCTTCCAAATTTTTATTTCTTTATTACGATGTTTTTTTTTAAATTGGCGGAAATATTCCTATCCTACAAACATATAGAATTAGTTCTATATCAAAGCTAAATTGGGTTAAGATCAAAGTAAGACAACTGAGGCTTGAGCTAAATGCACGAAATAATTTTCTTAATTTTTTTTAATAAAATAATGTTAATAAATTATGAAACCATTTTTTCGACTCATTAAGAAATATGTGTACTATACTTATATATTTCTAATAGAGTATAGTAACCGCAGAATAAAAGTATTATTAATAAGTTTCAAGGACTTCCAAAGTTTTCAAATACATAATAGTTACAATGTATATAAAATTATAAACAAAACAATTTGTGATTTAAATAATCAATAATTTATGGTTTTATTTAAATTTCATGTAATATTTTATGGCTCTTTTCAAAATTATAAATTATTCGCGTTATTATTTTTAATTAATATATATATACATATATATAATATAATATATATAATGGTAAAATTAAGGAAAACTATAAAACCAGAAATTTTTAAGCATACACGTTATAATACGTGCGAAATTATAAACAAAATAAATTTTTAGTCTCAATTGTGAACTTTAAACTCACTTTAGTAATTCATTTTAATTAAATTTTATGCTTTTTACGTTTTCATATAAAATGAATTTATTTTTAAAGTTTGATTTTGTAGAAAAGAAACCGTGAAAATTTTTGCCCCAAATAAGATAATTTTTCACAATAAAAAAAGAAAAAAAAAAAATTTAAATTAACTAAAATTTATTAGTTTATTTTATATATATATATAGTATGTAATATATACAGATATATGCGTTCGTTATTATTTTTTTATTCTATACATTTTCCGCTGCTGTATAATTTGTTTTTCAATATGAATTGTAGATAAAATGTAAATTATGCGGTGAACAACATAATATATACATAATGTGTTTAAGCATATGATGATTCAAAAGAAAAATGAATTTAGTAGTGGAATTTACATTATTATTTTTGTTTTTTTTTTTTTATATTTATTCTCATGTTGTTTTTGAAAAGATGTATCATTGTCATAGACTTTCTGGCATCATAAAATTTTAAATGAATAGTATGAAGAGTATGTGACTGAAAAAAGAATAAATTAAAAAATTATTTTTTGTTTTGTTTTGTATTGTTGTTTTTTTTTTTTTTATTAAATACTGATTAAGGGTAGGAAAAGTATTTACATACTATTATGTAATTGTCCTTAAGGGTTTGCAATAAATAATATTGCTTGATCGATGAAAGCAATAGAAAATTCTAATTGAAAAAAAAAAATTAAAAAATATTGAATTTAGATTCGATTTGGGTAACCTTTTTTTCCTTGATTTAGATATTGATTTCTATTATCAAAGGATTTTGATAATTTGATTGGATTTCTTAATATTTGTTTAGTTTCATAAATATTTAAATTTGTTTTTTGTAGTTCTCAATATGGCTTAACTTTTGGCAGCTCATTATTGACAGTTATCATTTTAATATTTGATCCAACTAATGTCAAATTAATTGAAATTTTCTTCTCTACATTTCTGCTATTAAACATAATTTTAGTGCCTCCTTTTCTTTTAGCTTCGATCAAGGGTAAATTTTATGACATGCAAAGAAAATTATCTCATCAAAATTAGAATAATAAGAAAACTAAATTATTTATTCAAAAAAAGAAAAAAAATTAATTTAATTTCGTAATATTTTAGTCGTGTAGCTTCATTAGAAATATCAAGAAGAAATTTTTTTTTTTATATTTTTCTTAAACAAAATAAACTTTCGTTATATAAACAAAACAACACCGATAATGCAGAAAAATATTGCACCAAAAAATAACATAACCTTCAAAAAAGAAAATTTTTTTTTTTTTTTTTGTTTCCCTTTTCAATGAAGTGAAAATTCAAAAAAGTTTTTCACCAATACAGGTGTTGAAAGAAAAACTAAATTTTCTCAAGCTTATTTTTTTTTTTCTAAATTAAATTAAATTTATGGGTAATTTTTGCTTTTATTTGTATTTATTTTCTTGTTATTATTATTTTTTTTTTTTATTTTAAATTTATATAAAAATTTTTTTTTTGCCCTTATTGATTTTAGAAATCAAACTTGTGTTATTTTCAATAAACCATAAACGATTTGAATTATTTATTTTTATTTGAATTATTTTTGCAATCAAAGAGAAAAAATAAAAAAAAAACAAAAAAATATAACGTCAAACAACATTTAAATTAATCCTTTAATGTTTTATTTATATATTTAAAAAAAAAAAATCAGAAATGTCAACAAAAAATATCTTCTTTTTTTTTATTTCTTTCGTTTTTGATGTCCTTGAACGGAAAAATATATAATAAAAATTCTATATTTATTTTTTTTACGTAAATCCTCACACTAGAGAAAATAAATTTCTTTTATAACTCTAAATACCGTTATATTATTTTCGTCTATTTTTATATATTTATTGTTGTTCTTTAAAAAAAAAAAAAATTATGCTTACGAAGAAAGAAAATAGAATTTTTATTTTCTTTTTTCTTTTTTTTTTGGAAAATAACGATTTTTTTTTTGCTGTTAACACATAATTCGTTACCGTTAATTCGTTTACCAAAAGTACCGTTATATAAAATTTATATTCTTATTAGAATTTTTTTTTTTTTTTTTTTTCAAAAATTAATTTTATTGGTGAAATTAATTAAGAAAGGAAGAAAAAAAATATGTATTTTTTTTTTCTTTCTTTCTTTCTTTCTTCTTTTGTTCTCTCTGTAACGATTTATAATAAATTTCTTTTTTATTTGCGATCAAATAAAAACGGTACAACGTCCGACGACGAACTACTGAAATTATAATATGAAAATTAATTTTTTTTTTGCTGAACAAAAAAAAAAAAAAACAAAATTTATACACATAAAATAGTGGAAGTCAATAATGTTGGTGGAAATAAAAAACGATGTAGAAAAAAAAAAAGGGGAGAAAAATAAAAATTCACCAATCATGCAATGTTGTGAGAAAAATTTTCTCATTATTATATTTTCTTTTCTTTTCACTATCTTATTCACAAAAAAAAATAAAAATTTAACCATCATACATTTTTTTTTTATGTTCAAAAATACATTCTTCTATGACGTCATCATATAAAGAACATTATGATTCCCAAAATAGGAGAAAATTAAAATGTATAATTTTTCTACAATAACTCATTGTGGGGGAAAAATTCAGATAACATTTTCGAAGAATTTTTTTTCTTTTATTATTTTTCTAATTGTTGAATTTAAAAACAAAAAAATATTTTATGTTGTTGCATAATTTTGTTAAATGTTCTGTATCATACTTTATGTTTGAAAGAAATTGAAAAATTGTTGAACTTTGTCCTGAATGCAACAATTTTAAAAGGGTTATAAAAGTAGGTACATATACAACAATTTCATATTAAATTAGAATTAAATTTTTTTGTGAATGAATGGCGAATTATTTATTGAAATTTCAACCCGAAATTTATCAGGTCTAAACCTCCTAAATTTTAAGTTTTTTTAATAAAGTTTCCATTGAGACAAAAAAATCAAATAAAAATTTAATCTCGAATATCAAAAAATGTACGGCTCACTTTTTAAAGTCACTGTTTAGCTTAAAAAATTTGGTTTATTTATTAAAATTGGTTTATTTATAAAGGAAATAGAGCATTCGGTTCATGTCTGTCAAAGAAAAATTTTGTGATTTTTTTTTCAATCCCTTACCGATATCCGAATCGAATACGCATCGTTGGTTATGGCTGGAGGTAATTCAGTATTACCATAGATTAAGAATACAGAAAGATGGGAAGCTTCATACAAAATTTTTTCAGTCTTTTTTGGTATTTTTATGTGAAGGTGTTAGTAAAACTAATTAAATTCTTTTCATATATTGATAATTATCACGTATTTTATTTTGTTTTACTAGCACATTCACATAAAAACACCAAAAATAATGTCGTATGAAGCTAACAATCTTTCTGTATTCTTAATCTATGATAATACATAATAACAAAAAATGGTTGTATTCAAAAACTAAATTTATCGAAAAAATATGGCTTTATTAATTTCTGGCATTAACAAGTGGATTGTGATCCATTAAAATTAATTCATTAAATAATTTTTTTAATAATACCAAATAATAATTCAATTATACATCGATTTTATATAATATAGAGATAATAATGTAGTAATACCAAACAATAATTTATAATATCAGTTTTATATAATGTAGATTATATTTTTATATAATAATTTTTAAACTTATATAATAAAAATTTATTATTAATTAAATAACAAATAAAATTATATTGATCGATGGAAAAAAATTATATTAATTAAATACATAAATCATAAATGAATGCCGTCAGACTAGTCCAGATTTTTGTCCAGATTTGTTTTGAACTAATAAAATTTAAATTTGTCCAGATTTCGAGTTTTCAAAAACTGGCAAACATTATTGTCGTAAAAACAAAGATTTTTTCTATATCAAATTTATACATTTATTTTAGTTTTTTTTTATGGTTTATGCAAACTTAAACAAAACCATAAATTTTATTTTTAAAGCTGGCAGTCAAATCAGTGGTTTTTATATTCAAAGAAAAACTATTATATAAAAACTTATATTAAGTATAGATGTACATATAAAATAAGAATTATATAAAAAAGATTATAAGTATATGTTATGCATGCATTATCAAGAATATTATGCATGTACATATAATATTAAATGTATGTAGAAATTTAAATTTATATTTAATGTTAATTTTCTTTTTTGTACAAACTTTTCACTGTGTTTTTTTTTTATTTTTAAATTAATTAAAATTATTATTTAAGCATGACTAAATTAAGCAAGATAACTTTAAATTTTTTAACTTTTTGTTGAACAGAAATGTTTTTAAAAATAACAAAATTATTTTCTTTTATATGTATACTGTACAGGTAAACTTTAAGTTCTGAATTTTCGGAAAAAACCAATTATCATTTATGTATCCTCTGAAAAATAACCAGAATAAAGTAAAGTAATATTGAAGTTCGATATATAGATAGATTTTATACAAGAATATAAATTCTGTATGATTTGACGTCACGTCGATACTACGAAAACTATTTTTTGAATCAAATTAATCAACATTTGAAAATATTTTATTTATTATATCCTAAACATTTGAAAGTGGTAAGTTTATCATTTATCTCGTCTAATTTCGTAATACTATTTTCGGACTACCCACCTACCTCACATATTTGGTTGAAAATTAATTGTGTACGTGCTTTTCTAAATCCGTCTTGATATTATTCTATCAATTCTGAATATTGTTCCTTATGTATGCTTATGTTTTTCTAATACTATGTGTTTGTGATTTTCTATCTAAAAATAATCATTCATATCATTACAGTTTTATTATTTCAAATATAAACTAAGAAGTTATATTTTCTACAACTTTTTTCTTTTTTATAAATTTAAAAAAAAAAATCTTTAAAAGTTAATTTCGATCGACTTCATAGTATCTTTTATGTAATACACAACAATGATAAATACATATATATATATATATTATGTTGTTAAATCCTTTAGAAAAATAAAATATTTATTTATTTATTTACAAAAATATATAATATTTTTCTTTAACTTTAACAAAACAAAGTTATTCACCAAAAAGAAATATTTTTTTTTTATTATTATTTTTCTTTTTCCAGAAATCAACAATTTTCATTTTTTCCTTTATTATTATTATTATTATTATTATTTTATTTTTTTATTCATTTTTTTTTTTGTGCAAACAAAGCAAAATTTTATATCTGCCTGAAGGCAAAAATTTTATTGAGGTTTTTAAAATCGTTAAAGAAAATAGAAGAAATTACTTTCAAAAAAATTTTTCCAACACTGAAAGTTTTCTTTTTTGTTTTTTTTTTTTTTTTTTTTTAATATTTTCCTTTTTGCTCTCATTTCCTTCCAATTCCAAGAATTTTCTTTACCGAATATGCTATACTTATGAAATAAATTGTTCTTTTTAGTATTAAAAAAAAAAAAAAAAAGTAGTTCAGGCAAAAAATTTAAGATTAAAAAAAAAAAAACAAATTTCCACGGAAGGTGTAAATTTTTTTTTTTTTTTTTTGGTTTCATATAATTTTACTTTTCAAAAGGCTTCAAAAAAAACTTGGTTTTAATTTTGTGCATTTGAATAATGACATTTTAATTCTCTGTTTTTGAGGAAACTAGTACGTATATATTCTTGTTTATATAAGACAAAGGTGTGAAAAAAATGTAATTTCGGCAAAAAGAAAATTGTTATTATTTGAAATTTAACGAGAACACAAGACTTTTATAATATTTATTATATATTTATATATTATATAATTATTTTATATACATTTTATAATGTGGCATACGAAAGGGGGGGTTACTCGGAGCTCCTCCAACATGATAAATTTTTTTTAAATAATAAGTTTACTAAATATGATGTTGATTAATATTTTTTAAAAGTAAGTTTTCATTAATATCTCTATTATTAAGTACATACAAAAAATTTCTATCATCATAACCATATAGGTACTAATTTTATTTTATAGTGATAATCGACCGTCATGGTGTATGTAGAGGTATTGACATTATCCTATCGCATGTTAGTTCAATTTCCACCTCGGACTGGAATTTGTGTTAATTTGTTTCAGTTCATGTACATAAAATTTAGAATGGAATCGCAAATTATTTATTATTTCTTCAATGATATATAATAATCTAAAATAATATGCCTTTTAAAATAATGTATCTATTACTTGTCCATAAAAAACTAAATTTTCTAGATAATCAGAAGTGGCAAAATTTCTAAAACTTGAAATTACTGATATTCGTTCATTTTGATAATGTTAAATAAATTAACAGCGCTCGTAATATTTTATTAATCGGCCGCATTCATTTTATAGGTTTTTAACGCAATGTGGGAGCGATTATTAATCAATTTCGCATTTGGGGTACTAGAATTTGTGTTCCGCATTTAAATTATTTTCAATTCTTTTGAGTATTTGTCATTTTAACGCTTAAAATTTATCAAATCATTTATACAAAAAAGAATGTATTTGTTATTATTGTGTTGACTATCTCAGAGTTATATATTGTATCTCAATTTATATCCAGATATTTTCAAGTGAAAATTTAATTGACATATTTTCCAACTGGAGTTTATCGTTTTTAAAAATTTAATGCAATCAATTATAAGAATTAAATATAAATAGGGGAATACAATTTTTTTATTCATCTGATATAACGAATTTTCTACACATATGTAGGTACATAATATCTATAACAACATATTGTTATTTTCTTACATTTTGCGATATAGTACAATGTAGGTATACTAAGAATTTTTATTGTAAAAACATCACTTTTATAAAAAAAAAAATATTATTTCTTATTATAGGGTCTTCTAAGAAACCTATTAAACCTATTAACAATCAAAAAACAAAATCCAAAATAATGATAAATTAAATTTCAAATTGGAAATCTAAAAAATATAAAAAAATAAAAGTAAAATTTTATTCTTATAACAATTTATCAAAAAAAAAAAAAAAACAAAAAAAAAATGAATTATTTAAAATTCTGATTCTGAAGCCTCAACCTGTTATTAATACAAAAATAATGGGAATAAAATTACAATTCAATTTATTTACATATGTACATACATGTACTTAGTATGTATGTTGTTCTTTTTTTTTTTGCCTTGAGGTACACACATACATTACGTATGTACTACCTACCTATCGAATATTTTCCAAAAGAAAAAATTTAAATTATCATTCCGATTCAATTTGTCACATAATAAGAAAAATTTACGATTTTTGAACAAAAAAAAAAAGAAATATATGTATTTCCGTTTTTTTCTTCGTTTTCATTCACTTGAAAAGGAGAATACATATATAATAAAAGTTATAGGTACAAGTTTTGACTTTTTTGTGAAAATTCGTATTTCTATTTTAAACCACCATAATAAATTAAAGTTTAATAAAAAATTAATTTTCTTTATAGAAAAACTTTTACAATTGGAATAATAATAATAATTTACTGGCTACTTAGGAAAACTTTTAAACTGCCTTTTTTTGTCGTTATACATAAAATAAGATTGACAACATTTGAAAGACCTATGGACAAAGTGAAAGAATTAAGTCACAATGAAAAACATATACAATGAAGTTCTTTTTTATACTTAAAAATCCGTAATAATGTTTCAGTGTATATATATACAACCTACGTATTATTAGGTTTATTAAATTTTTGAAGACTTCAAGAATTTATAATAAAATGTTTGTCAACAAAAAATAAATGAAACCAGCAGCTTCTGTGGTTTTGATAGCGAACTCATTAATGACTATAATACCGAGTCAAAGTTATAATTAAACTATGATTAAACATACTAGAAGAAAAACTGTCAAAAATGCTTCCAAACCCACTTATTATTATTTTAAAGTGCTGTGCTAAAAAAAAAAGCTATTCACGTTTCTGTTATAAATTGATAAAATCTGCTTAAAGCATTTGTGATATAATTTTTTATTTTTTATTTTTTATTTTAAATTTTCCACAAAACATTTGAAATAAAAAAAAAACTTAACATAAAGTTAAATATTGAAGGGTAAAAAAAAAAATTTTTCTCGCAAAAACAATAAAGTATATATATAGGGAAATTCTTTCTTATGAGAAAAAAAAGTAAAAAAAAAAAAAAGGCAAACTTATATGACTTTGATATTGATAAAATACTTCTACCAAAATAAGAACAATAATTTTTCTTTATTTTTCTCGTCTTTATTATTATTAAGGAACTATTTAGGGAAGAAAAATGAATAATAATTTTATTTATTTATTTTAGTTTTATTTTTTTTCAGGAAAAAGTAGAAGATAAAGTAGATATATTATAAAGATTCGAACAATAAAAATTTCCAGTCTTTATTATAACGATTTAGGAAGAATTTAAATTTTTTGGTATTGATTTGATAATATAAAAGGTTACAAAATATTTGTATGTAAATTGTAAAAGTTATAGAAAAATAGAGAACAATAAACGTGTCTTCAAAACTAAATAAATTAAGGAATTAACTTTTTTGATTTTTGATATTACTTAATTTAATACACTTTAGACAGTATAATACTACAAATAAGGTCTTTAGGTAAATTTGTATAATAATAATCTCTTGGAAATTTTCAGTTATCAAAATAATATTGAATTAAGATCAAAGAAACTTTTTTCAAATAACGAATTTGTCACGAATAAAGTAAATTTTTTTTAGATTTATTTGTTTTTAGTTTCCACATATTTCGCGACACATCCATAATTGGAAAAGTGGTATTATTTTATTACTTTTTTTTTGCGATTCTTAATAAAAGTTATAAACTTGTATAGAAATCAAATTTAAGACCGTGGTGCGAATCAAACCACGATTGAATGATCATAGCGCCTTATAGGTTAATTATAAAATCACTACATCAGAACAACCGCCCCTTATTCTTAGGTAACAATTTTCTGAATAAGCAAATAAAGGAATGGAAACAAAATTTCACTTGCAACGTAGTGAATCGAATCCTATGTTTTTATTTCATCTAATTTTACAACATTTTTCTTACTACAACGTAATTTTTGCCAAATATATGTAAATTTTAAACACATATTAATAATTTCAAATTTTTAAAATTTTCCAACAAATATATATAGGAATCTAAGTTAACATACAAAACCATATTTCCCGAATAATGTGCATATTATCATATCATTTATAATAATTCAATAAAATTATTTTCTGAGGCCGGAATGCTTTATTTTCCTTGTCCTTCCTGACAATATTCTGTTAAAATTAAATATTGTTCAATTAGTTTTACATAATTACAAATTAAAAAAAAAAACCAAAACCTTACCAACAAAATTTTCAATTCTTATGACTAGTGAATTTTTATAATGGTTGGTATACAAGGAAAAAAAAATTAGTTTTTAATTTTTTTTATTTAAAAAATATATATATTTATATAGAAGCTAGCAAATTATTTTCATGCATACATTTTTTATGAAGTTTTAAAACATAAAACCTCTTCAAAATATTTTATGAAATGAAAATGCAAAAATTTTCTTCATAAAATTTTTTTTTTTGTTGTTATAGTATCGTACAGAAATTTTGTTGAAGACTATTATACATATACACCCAGAAAAAAAAATTGTTAAATTAAAAGATTTTATAGGTAAAATTAACAAAAAATCTTTATAGATTTTGCGCAAAAGGGTTTATAGTTAAATTAAAATTGCAAAAATTGTTAATTCAAAAGACATATTACATTGTTAAAATTAACACAAAATTGTTATATTTAAAATGTTAAGTTGTTATTATAACAATTCTAGCAGTTTGAGAAAAAAATATATTATTACTCTTACGGTGCCAAACTGTTAAATTAACTATTCGAAATAATTATTTTAAAATAGTTTTTTTGTTTTTTTATTTTTTTGGTTTGTTTTTGTTTTTTTTTCGCCTTTTTTTGTTTTTTTTTTTTCGCCTTTTTTTGTTTTTTTGTTTTTTTTGGTTCTTTTTTTTTTTGTTTTTTTTTGTATTTTTTTGTTTTTTTTTTGTTTTTTTTTATTTTTTTGTATTTTTTTAATTTTCTTGGTTTGTTTTTGTTTTTTTTTCGCTCTTTTCGTCTTTTTTTGTTTTTTTATTGTTTTTTTTTATTGGTCACCCATCTAAGTTCTATCACTACGAGATGTTGCTTAACCTTCTGTGTTCAATGTGATGTAGAATCTTCCACTGAGCTATGTCAGTAATATACAACAATGTATTAAATAGAAAATATATATTCGGTAAAAAAAGAGACAAGTTAAGAGCAAAGTTCTTTAATTTAACAAGATAAATATTTATTTTAAAAATGTAGCATTTTAAATCAACCAAAATTTTTTTTTTAACAATGCCGTATTTACTTTGACAATTTTTATTGTTATCTGTACCATTTTTAAATAACAACAAAAACATTATTTCAAAAGCTTTTATGGTCATATCAACAATTGAATGTGTAATTGTTATAATAACAGAAGAGTTTTTAATTTAAAATAGAGAATAGTAAAACTTTATTTCTTTCGAATGAAACATATTTAAAATAACAATTAATGTTGTTAAAATTACAATTTTCAGCTTTTACTAAATAACTGTTTGAAACATTTTAAAATAACAAAATCAAATGTTAAAATAAGAAGCATCTTTACTTAGATCAAATACTTATTAGTTTAATTTAAAAAATTTCTCTTTAACATCAACAATTTTTTTTTAACAGTTAAAAACAGTTAAAAATTGTTAATTTAACTAGCATTTTTTTTCTGGGTGTATACTAACTAGTTAAAGAAAGAGTAATAAAACCATACAAAATCAACAAATTCTCACAAAGAAATTGTCAGTCAAATAAAATAAAATTAAAAAAAAAATTATTATTCATTTGAAAATAATATAAAATATTTTTGAATAAGAAAAAAAAAATATTCATCAAAAATATCATTACGATGCTTGAAAACTCCTTTGTACTTATTTTTTTTTTTTTTTGAAAAAGAGAAAAAAAAATACATTCAAGAATTTCCCTATAAACAGAAAACTAAAAATTCTATAAAATTTGTTCTTTATTTTTTGGATAAAAGATGGAATTTTTTAAAAGATATGAAAGGCAATCATTTCTTTCTTTCTGGTTTATTTTATTTTTTTTTTTTTTTTTTAACAGATTTTATAAAAAAAAAAAATTTTATTTTTGTTGTTAAAAATAAAATCAAGGTAAATACGTAGTATATATAAAATTTCATTTCTTTATAGTCGAATAATTCATTATTTTTAAAAAAAAATATCAAAGATATAAGCTACAGGACATTAAGTTGTATCTGTAAAAAAAAAATAACTACCCTGTTTTTATGCACTCATTGTGTCATATCAGAGATTTTTTATGAACTAGATGTTATTTATAAAAATTAAAATAAAGTTTTGTTCCTTATAATATAATATAGTTTATTTAAGTATTCAATAATAAAAAAAATTTTGACACTTAAGTTCTTCTATATTCATGATGATATTATTCCATGTGGGAAACTAATTTAAATGAAAACATACATCAAATTTTGCTTAAATAACAAAACAAGAAAACATTAAAATACGTAATTCCACTATATTCCACATTGCTTGCTATAAACTTTATTCTCTACCCAAAAAAAAACATAGGCTTTAATTGATGTACTTAGAAAATCCCAAAAGCATATACAGAAAAAGAAAATGTTGTTTTTTTATAAGCTCTATTTTTATTTTTTTTTTCGACGAAGTTAAATTAAAGCAAAAAAAAGGAAAATTGTTGTGTATAACGTTGGGTGGAGGGAGGTTAAAAACTACATATATACTAGGATGAATTTTTAGTGCTACAAATTCAAAAAAAAACATATATATATAATACCTAGCAAAATGTTGTATTTTAAATGTAGAAATTTTTTCAAACTATATATATAATAGAGCGTTAATGTGGTGTTCTTAGAAATTATGGTTGTTTCCATTTGAAGATGAATTATTCAAAAGCGAATAAAATTGCATGACGGTGTCTTGAATTGTTTATGTCTTCATCATGATTATTCTGAAATAAAAGAAAATATTTTATTTCACAAAATATAATATTTTCTTGTTATATATTATTTTTTATTTTATTTTTTTTTTTCAAAAATGCATTGTTTTCTACGTTTGGTGACAAAAATATTATAAATTTTTCATAAAATATATAATTCCATCATAATATTTATAAAATATTATATTTTTCTTCAATTTAATAGAAAATTTTTTAACTTTCTGTTTTTCATGATTTTTGTTGAATTCTTAAAACAGGAAGCTTATACATTTCTTATATACACATATTTTGCTTCGATTTTCTATTAACCGAAGAGTTGCCAAATTCCATTAAATTTAACTGCATATAAGCTTTTGTAATGCTGTATTTTCTCACGTCTTAGGTGGTATTTTGTAAATGTGACAAACACCAAACTAAACAGCCCCACCGTTTGGTAATAATTAAGACGAAGGTTCTTAAAATATTTTAATTAAATTTAATGCATTTAGGAATGTTTAATAATAAAAGCTTATCTTTCAATTTTGTTGAAACTAAAATTATTCAGTTTAAAAAAAACTAAATAAAGATTGAAAGAAAATTCGATATAAAAAAGAAAATGTCTTTGAAAATAATATCAGTTAAACAGAAAACCTGTATTTATAATTACTACAGCAGCACCGTAAGATATTTATTTGAAAATAAAATAAAATTAGATTAACAAATAAAAAATATACTTTGTATATATTACACTTAAATATTTTAGAATTTTAATTTACAAATATATTTGACTATAAAATAGGGGGTGAAAATATTTTATTTAAATTTTTATTTTTTTTTTGTTGCTTTAAAACATTATATTTTTATCTTTAGTTACTAAAAACATTTAAAGAAAAATAAATCCTTTAAATTTTAAAAGAATATTATTTTACGAAACCTCCCCGCGGTCACTTAATTTTAATTTAAATGAGAATTTGCTTAAAAAAATAAAAAAAAATTTCTTTTATCTTTTCATTTTAGTGTGCCATTAAAGACTTTATTACTTTTTAAATAATTTCCTCATTAAAAATATCAAACCCTAATTTTCTTTGTTGAAAAAAAAAAATCCTTATATCCTTTAAAGATTTTCACAAATTTTCATTATTTAAACTTAAAAGCTTGCAGATTTAACTTAAAAGTATTTTTAGATATGTACTTATTAGTATGTCAAATTTTTTCTTTAAAGAAAAATTTTAAAGTTATCGCAAACAAGGTAGAGATTTCAAAGAGATTTAAGAAAAAAGAAGGTATTACCTTTAATATTAATATATTGATTTTGAATTTTGTGAATATTTTCATCATTAACCTAAACACTGGCATGACAATCTAATTCTAGCGTAACATATAAAATGTTTACTTTTATTTTCTTGAATAATGAAAATTTAATAAATTGTCATTCTACAAAAAACAGTAAAATATTTTATTCTGAATAAAAGTAGATTATAATATTTATTAAATTTACTATACAATAATATCGCATGTATACAAATCTTTTATATTTTTAATTCTTAACTATATAGAATAAGATATTAAAAAAAAAAAACTATGTCAAGTTATTTTCATAAACATAAATTCGAGTTGTACACAGTTCAGAATAAAATATCATGTGAAAAAAAATTTATATATATTTTTATTATTCATACATAATAGATATGTGTACATAAAAATCTACCATTGTATAAGAATTTTTGCACAAAATCGTTGACCATAATGTGGTCATGACGATAATCCTATTCGACGACATATAATATTATATATAATTATATGGATGTTAAAATGTCCTATAGTTAAATATTGTTATGTTCTTTAAAATACATTTATACACACATATATAACAATTAATAAATATAGATTTGTATGTTTATTTTTATTTATTTTTATTTACATTATAAATTTAGTTTTTTAAAACAAATACGAAATATTATGATTCTATTATATTTTAATTAAAAAAATCGAATAGTTTTGTATTAGAAAAAAAAATAGAGAAAATACCATATAATTCTATTATAAATATTTATAAAACATTCATTAGTTGTGAAAGCAGTAATAATGATATTATTCTAGTGGAATCACCATTTTTTTGGCCATTATTTATATAAATTAATAACACCATATTCAATGCATAATATAAAATAAACAATTATAGTACAAGTAGGGTTATATAATGGTATAGAAACTAATTTTGAGCTTTTAACGTGCAATTGTGTTTTTCTGGAATTAAAGAAATATATGCTTATGTTTAATTCCCAATTTATTAAATTTATACTAAATTTTTTTGTACTAATTTTTTTTTTGAAAACTGTGTGAATTTTATTCATAGGAATCATGTTAAAATATCTTTAGAAAATATTTTAAATTATTTTTTGATTATAAAAAAGATTCTCAGTTGGAAACTTCTTTTTTAACATTTTTATAAAACATCATTCATATTTTTTTTTTTTTTACTTTTAACATATAAAAATGTATTTGAGTTGCAAACAGTTACTCCTTTTTTGGTTAAAATATTTAAAATTTTCAGCAAAAAGGATAATTACTTTTTTTTTTTGTTGCAAATAAATATGCTCATTTGATAAATAATTTCCGTTATATAAAATTTACTTCATGAAATAGCATGAATTTCATATGAAAAATAAAATTATTATTCCTTTTTTAACTTACATTTATTATACGGCCCTTGTGAAACAAAAAAGGGAAGTCCAACCATTTATATCATCTACTGACGAATTTTATTACTCTCATATGCATATAAAATAATATTATATAAATATACATACATATTTATATACGATAATACTTAGTATTTATTTAAATTAATGAAGCATTCATTCATCTCTATAATAATACAATAAAAAAAAGTTATGAATATAGAATTTTCAGTTGAAAAATAAATCAAAAAGAAAAAAAATTATAACCCCCAAAATATTATACAGATAAATCGGATAAATAAAACCTTTCAATCAATTTTTAACCCCTTTGATTTGACCCAAGGCAACCCCATTGCTTTTAATCCTATACTAATTGGACTAAATTGTTTTTACAACATTGACCGGAAATACCTTTTTCAACATGTATGGTACACACACACAGTATGTCAATTTTTAATAGAAAATTCAAAATGTATCAATTTTTAGTAGAAAATTGAAAATGTATAAATTTTAGGGTACACAGAAAAAAATTTGCTCGTACTAATAACTAAATAATTCGTTAAAATCAACGAAAAATTCGTTATTTTGGCTACAACGAACATTTCGTTGAAAAAAGCTCGTAGTTCGTTAAAAAAGTTCGTTATACCCCAAAACCAAAAACCTTTCAAATTCTTCAGCAAAAACACTGCAAATACGAAAGAAAAATTTTACTAGACTAAATTTTTTTTTTTATATATTTAATTTTTTATTTATTTCTTTTTTATTTTTTATTTTAATTTTTTTTTTATTTTTTTTTTTATTTTTTTTTTTATTTATTTATTTATTTATTTTTTTTTTTAATTTTTTTTTTAATTTTTTTTTTTATTTTTTTTTATTTATTTTTTTTATTTATTAATTTTTTTTATTTATGTTTCTATTTTTATTATTTATTTTATAAATTTTTTTATTTAATTTTTTTTTAATAATTTTTTTTATGCCCGCTTGTGGCTTCGAACCACTGTCCTAAACATTGCAATCCATCAACTCTGCCACTGAGCTATGAACTAAATTTACGGCAATGTGTAAAATGGAAAATATAAGTTCTGTATGGATTGAAATTTTTGTTTCCCGTATTTAACGATAACGAACTTTTTTAACGAGTACTAAAAATGAAAAAAAAGGTTCGTAATAGAAAATAAACGAAATTTACGTTACAAAAACGTATTTATTCATTATTTTTCGTTATCTTAACGAGAATGTCATTAACGAACTTTTTTGACGTAATGAGTACGAGCAAATTTTTTTCTGTGTATGTATACTTAGTTTGTACTTTTAATAATTGGAGCCAAAGTATTATTTTATTGGATACAATATAATGTAACAATTTCTTATTCAAGAGGACCTTATGAAATTAAATGTTTCAAAATTCAGAACATTGCAACTTGCGTCTATGCTTTTTTCTTACAATAATATTCGGTAATATGATTAGTATTCCAAAAAAGTCAGAATTACATGATTCAACAAAAATGTTTTATTACCTACCTTGACACTGGAATGTTTGACGCTAATCTGTCAACAAAAATTTTCTAGAACATTTGTAGAAAATCTAATACATTCCTGAATGGTAAGCAATTCCATTGATTAAAAAAAAAACTAAAATTTTAATTGGCTCCCAAACTACATATTTTTGTCAATTATGAAAAATTTGGATGCTAATTATAAATATTGTGAAAATTTTGATTTTGACTATACATATATTCACTTTTACTATATTATGTATTTATATGTAAAATAAAATATGCATATTCCATTTATATAAAGGAATTTTACATATGTTAATAAAATAATAACATCAATTTATATTATTTAATTGGGGAAATTTAATCATGAAATTTTAAATGGTAAATTAAACACAGCATGATTACTTAAACAGGAAAAGAGAACATAATTAGCCATATTTTCCTCAATAATTTTATTATTAATTTAAAAATTAAGTTTTTTTTTGTCAAACCTAATTAAAATATATATAAATATAATAAATGAACAATAATTTTTAAAACAAAATAAAAGTTTTAATTAAGTCTGTAACAGAAAATATATAATTTTTTTATTTTTTGCATTAAAATTAAAGTTTATCCTCCTCATAATGCATGTATTCGCATTATAATATATATAAAAACAGAACTTTAGATTTCATCGCAAAAAATAAAAATCCATAATTCTCTTGAGGCTCCAGGGGGACTAGATTAATTTTTTTTTTTCGTTTTTTATTTTTATTGAAAATTATTGTAGGCTTCTTTTCTGCACCCTGAAAAATAAGTGCATTTACATAATTGCATTGTAATTACATATGTGGATATGAATAATGTAAAAATTAATTTATTAATTATTGAATTTCGTACATTTTTGGTGGTATTAAGAATTTTTGTGTATAAATTAGTTGGAGGCAAAGTTTCAAATTTGTTATTTTATAACGCCAGATTTTAATTTCACTCACTTCCTGTTCTTTGAACAAAAGTTTCATTAACTAAATATAAATTTAGCGACTCCGAAATTTCGGATAATTGTACAAAAAAAGAGTAAATTTGCTTCATTTTAAAAATTTTTCGAAATAATTTTATACCTAAAAATAAAAAAGTACAAAGTATGTATTCTGAAACAAATGTTTAGATTCTTAGAGTCGTACATCAAAGTCCGAAAAAATCTGATGAGGAGCAATCAAGTAAATTCAAAATATATTTCTTGCATTGATTCAAATTCAAATATTTGTATTTTTAAATTAGAAAATTTAATGTTATTTATTCATTAAATTCAAGAATTACTATTTGATTAATTATGTGAATTGGGAATTGTGAAATGCTGTAATGTGTATTAAATCTTTAATTTTTAATATACAATTATTGTGACATAATAATAAAGCTGGAAAATATATGATAATTTTCCTTTTTAAGTTCTTTGTTAATTTATTTTATTTTCCCCATTACTTTTACCAAATAAATAAAAATCTGCATGAATAACTTATACCGCCTATTATAGTATATGGGAGGAGGCTGTTTTTGATGAAAAATATAAAATTCCATCATACAGAATCATTACTTTTTTTTTATTCCAAAATCTTCTTGACATTCCTGACATATGTCCCAAGGGTATTGTTGTCCTATAGAGTTTCAGATTTTTTTTCTTAATTTAACTAAGAATTCATTTTTATGCTAGGGCTCAGATTTACAATACAGAACGGTTTGTATATTTTTATATAATGTATTGTGTATATTATTGGTGAAGACGTTAATAGGTAATATTTATCAAAATATTATTTAGAGTTGAAATTGAGCATCATATGTAATAATATAGTAAACTAAGGGCGATATTAGAAACTGAAATAAAATATTATCATGTTGGTCGATTGTCTTTCTAGTTATACCTATACTAGAAAATTAAAAATAAGTTTCTGATTGTTAACATAAATACAATGATGGGCGAAGGAACATTGATCAATATAATAAATAAATAATAGTTATAATATGATTCCGCAACAACTTTTAATTGTTGGATAAATATAATATGAAATTTGAATAAGGAAATAAAATGTACAACTCATTTATACATCCGAAACCTTATTTTTAATTAAACAAATAAATAAACGTGGGAAATGTTACATTTTTTGCAGATTACAACTTTTGAAAAACAAAAAAAAAAACCTTATATATTATATTATCTTTTAGTCATATACATTTATACACAATAGATATAATAAGAAAATTATGGTAAAAAAAAAACAAGTAAAATATATAAAACTGGAAGCAAATAACAAAGTTTTTGGTTGGGTAGGATCTGAATATGACGCTGATGAGATTAAATAAAGCTTTTTAGACAAACTAAGTACTAAGTATATATTTTGCACTTTGCACTGTACTTAGCATTTCATATAAATCCTCTTTAAAATATTAGAAATTTTGATTACTATATCTTTGTATTGTATCGTATTTTAGAAACCTTCTAAACAGCTCCATGATGTCCAATGATATTCATCTAAAATTTAAATTTACATTTTCTAAAAGAATACTTATTTACCAAAAACACAATTTACAAACAATTTCTATTTGAATTTTATTATTGATATTGTTCTCAAGCCTCTCATAGCCCTGAAGTTAAAAATCCAACATTCATCACTTGCCTTCACAATATAATTCTCGCTTTATATACAAAATTAAATTACCCAAACATTTGGAAATGTGAATGGCTTTCAAAAATATTGTGTTAAACAAAGTTTTCCAGTTTGCAAATTATATAATTCTACAGAATCAAATCCTTATTTTTTTTCTTTATAAGAACTATTGTAACCGTACAAAACAAAGTAATGACAAAATGACAAAAAAATGGGAAACTCTTTTTGTTTTTCTCATTCACATTATTCAGCTTTTTCTTTCTATAGTAAATATGTATGTAATTAAGAAAATTAATTTAGGACTAGGTATAATAATTTTCTTTTTTTACGGATTCAAGGAAGCTGAATTGAAAAACTAAGAAAATGTAGCAACTTATAAAAAATGTTTACAGAATTTTTAATTATATCTTACCCTGTTGGTGAAAATTTTTACATTTTTAATTAATACAACAATATCGTATTTAACATATTATACGTACGCACTGTAATATACGTTTAGTCCCTGTATTACGTAAATGTAATATCTATTGAAAAAAAAAATAATTATTTTTATTTCATGTTTCATGTTTATTATTTTCGTTTAAGTAACTAAAAGTATTCAGATATTAAATAAGTAAAATAAGCTATTTGAAACAGAAGAGATTATTCATTATAGTATGCTGACTCTAGTAAGGGTTTGTATTTAAGTGCACTTACAAAGTAACTTTTCAATCAAAAATTCATTTTATTCTTAAATTAGCATTTAAATATTGCAATATATAGTTTAAATTAAATAAAAATAATTTTTATTTCATTTAGTAACATACTTTATCCAATTTGAATTTTCTATAAAATTAACACTTGGAAATGTCATCCTCCTTGCAAAATATAGTTCTCTCAATTTCTTACTATGCATTTCCCAAAGCAACATCTGTTCATTTTTGCTACACAATTCAATTACGCGTTGTAATAATATCAACTTGAGAAAACATTTTAAATGTTCACTTGAAGTGATGTTATGTAAAATGATGTCTACTTCAAATGTTTAAGTGATATAATGTTTACACAATTTGAGATTAAAAAAGTGTTTTTGTACAAGAAATATTTAAGTGGAATTTTGATATTCATATTATCTAACACTATCAAAGTATACTTTATCCTAAGTATGTTGAAGTTATAAGAGTTCAAGAGTTCAATTAACAAAGGACAATAATATTTGCATTTCAAAATATATTAAGTTATTTTTAAATTTATAATCGACGATAATATCAATTGTAATTATTCAACCTTACCCATAAATAAGAATATTCAATACATGTTATTGCAGCCTGATGCTTACTCAGTGAACTTTTTAAATTTTAGAAGTTATACCGATCTTTTTGTAAGTTCGTTCAAGATCCAATTCAAATTAAATTGAAAATATCTATTTGTACTTTCAAGGCATATAAATTTCATTAATAGGTTATAAAAATTAATTGTAATGCGAACAGCTGAACTTTAATATTCCCTATAATTAAAAATGAATGTGTATAAGTTTTTTTTTTGTTGAGCTAAGCTGAAATTCATAATAAAAGCAAATAAAACATTTCCATTAATTTATTTTTGTAATATGTTTTCCACTATGTATTTTCAGATTTTTGTTTAACACTATTTCTTAATTGGGTTTTTTTTTTTTTATAAGTACGTTAATGAAAATCTTAGCTAGTATCTTTTTTGTTTTTGTTTCATTAATATCTTAAATGCTGGATGAACATGATTAAGTTTTGTCTGTGTATCTTTTTATTTCAATACTTTTGTTTTTTTTTTTCTTTTAATTTATAGAGAATTTTTTTTTTGTTTTTCATACAAGAATTTTCAATTTCCTTTATTTAATAGTGTGCTTTCAAAAAAAAAAAAAAACTTTCTTCATTATATGGCATGTTTTTCATTTTATTAGGCAGCCATGAAATTCCTGAGAAAATTTATTGCTTCACTATTATGTAATTTCGTGGGAAAAACTAATGTCAAGGCATTCCCTGCAAACATCTCTAGACTGTAATACAAACACCCAATTTACATTATAAGAAAATAAAAACAAAGTCCAATTTTTAGTTTACTTTGGGTTTTAGTTTCAACGACTACATAGCTATAATAAAAGGTTATTTTCACAAATATTATCTTTTTCAAAAAAGCTTCTCTATTAAAATAAAAAGTACCTGTTTTTTAATAGCCTACAACAATTTTAACCTATAGTGGAGATTAAAAAAATTATATAATTCATTTCTGTATTAGAAACAAAATTAATTGTTTTTGGTCAAACTATTTATAATAGTCATTAGGTACCTTCTATTATTTTTATTATATTTATTT
Organism: Hybos culiciformis; assembly: GCA_964007475.1. Taxonomy (NCBI): domain Eukaryota; kingdom Metazoa; phylum Arthropoda; class Insecta; order Diptera; family Hybotidae; genus Hybos; species Hybos culiciformis. Next base: position 19,101,965 of record OZ023273.1, read on the forward strand.
TCTGAAAGGTTGATATAGATATGAAAGTAATATTAGAATAATAGAGTACTATCGTACTATAGTAGGTCTATACTACACTATATAGTATAGTGGCACGACAAAAAAACAAGCAAGCAAAACTTAGATCATTCATTAGAATTAGATGTTGCATTAAATGTCCTCAAATACAAAAAAAAAAAAATCTTCTCCAAAGGAAATTTTTATTTCTTGTGTTCGATTATTAAATTTTTTTCACAATTTTTTAAAATTTTATTTTTTTTTATTTTTGGTGTTTGTATGCTAAACAAAATATCACAGCAGAAGAGTGTTTTTCACCGTTTATTTTACTTTTCTTTTATTTATTTATTTTTTTTTCTTAATTAACAAAAAAAAAATGAATTTTTTTTTTAAGAGTAATGTGTGTATTTTTTATTTTAATAATGAATATAAGGGTGTCGATTTGATAAAAACTGTGATTTCGGTGTATGGTGAACTGTTCATATTTAATATACTTTTCAAGAAGAAGAAAAAAAAACCAATGCGGCTTAGTTACTGAATATTTGTAAAAAAAAAAAAATAATTATCTGTCAGTACATGCGAAAATTATCTCGGAGGATAGAAATTTTATTTTTTTATACATACATTTATAAATATATATATTTTCAATTAGAAAATATATATTTTTTGTTTATCACTATGACTCGGTGTAAAGATACTTAATATTTTTTTTTTTAATTTTTTTTTTATGTTTATTTTTAAGTTATATTTTTGATTGTTGATTAAAAGCACATAGAATATTTATATCAAAAGTGAACAAAAAAAAAATTTTGTTGTCGCACACTGTGGGTATATATATCAATTTTATGGTTTTTATTTTTCATATTTATAAACACATTAAAAATTCTTTTCAAGCCGCAATTATTAATTAAAGGTATTATAATGTATACATAAGATAATAATAAGATTGTAAAAAAAAAAAAGTCTAAGAACTTCGTCCTTAAAATACAGAATTTTATTGAATTTAATTAATTTTATGAAAATTTGAACATTCGAAATAATGTTGTTGTTGTTGTTTTTGTTTTCATAAAAAGTTTTTCTTTTGTGTGGTAGTAATGTTTGTTTTATTTGGTTTTTTTGTTTTGTAATTTTATTTTACTTTTTTTTTTCTATTTCTAGACGATTTTTTTGTTTCTTACAAATAATTTAAACTAAATGTGTTGAAATTAAAAATAAGCATGCAAAAATAATATTAACATTAGCAGTGTTATAATAATTAGCTCCATTCCTAGGAACTTGAACATCTTTTTGCTCAAGGAATGGTACATCCAAAACATGAATAATTCCATTGGTGCACTCAATATCAGCACGAAATACATTGATCTTTTTCATATTCCATTTAATATAATATCCTGAAATAATTTTTGAAATATAATTGAAAAAAAAAATTAAATTAATTTTATTTTTTAAATTAAATTCTTAAATGATTACTAATAATTTAAATATGTTTGCGAATTGTAAATGCATGAATTATATATAGTGTTAGAATTTTCGTATTTCCAAGATTATCAAAATATCGCCGAATTATGTAATTTTAATTTATAAAAGAATTTTCACAGTATTCAAAACTATTTTTTTTTTATTTTTGTCGTTATTTTTCATATTTTGTTTACCTTAAAACTTTCATCAAGGCAACTTTCAATTGTCAGATTTTCTTCAGAACATTGAATTGGAGAAATATGAAGATGAATTTTAAGAACTGGTGGACAGACTTTTCTCGTATTATAAATATAGATTTAATGGTTTCGATATTTTTGTTCATTTTGTCAGCTTGGGAATCAAAAACATATACCCAGATTGTAAAAAAAGAAAATGATAATGTGATGTTTAATAATTCTCTTTAAATTTGATTGGAATGATAAACTATGTAACTTTTTAAATACCCGATTTCTTTCAATCTCCCAATAAATTATTTCAACTAAATGTAAATAGGTTTAAATGATTTTCCATGCGATGAACTAAAATTTCTTCAATTTGTAGTTGTACAAAATTACTTGTTACTAACGGTTAAATGACTGTAACTTTAGTATCTTTTTTTTAACTAAATATGTATACTATATTAACAAAATTCTTAATTACAAAATCTTTAGATTCATAATCATTAGCTATCAAAATCTTGAAAAGTATAAAACTTAGAATCAGGAACAAAATAATTGAAATCTCTGTATAATTAAAACTTTTTTATTTATGTTTATTATTAACTATTTATATATATAATTAACAGAAATAGTTAAAAGAATGGTCCCTGAAAACAATTTTCATAGAAGTGGCTGTTCTTTTTGAAAGATTTTGTATTTAAGAAATTTTTTAACTTAATATTTTGTCAAAAAGATTTTTTGTAAACAAAAAAAAGAGGTTACCCAACCGTTAATAACACAATTCTGAGGCCTATTATTTTTCATAAGTTCATAAAACTTACCAACTCTCTTATGATCCGCATATTCCCCGGAGAAAACTTTTGGCAAAGAAACATAAATATATATAAGTAAATTAATTTAATTCCGTACAAAAAAGGAATTATATTGTAAACAAAAAATAAACAAAAAGAAATTACAGCCCAAAAATTAAATTAAACCTTTTTTTTTTTTGTTTTATTTAAAAATAGTAAGATTATGTATAGTATATGTAACTAATACTTAAATGTTGTAGATATATAAATAAATATATATATATAGTACTATTTTACTATTATAAACTATATAAAAAAAAATTCCATTTATAATATTGTATAAGTATATAACTAATTTAATAAATATATATACGATGAAATAAAAACTTAAATATTACAGAAACTACAAATAAGTAATTTTTTTGGCAATAAGAAAAAGTTTATTGTTTATTGAAAGAAAAAAAAAATTAAATTAAATAAAATTAAACATGGAATATAATATTCTAAAATGCTTAAGTAAATGAATTTGTTGAAATTACTTACAACAATTTCAGAGACAAAATTTAAAAAAAAAAATATAAGTTACTCACATTTTTTGTAAGCACCTCCTGTGGAAAATTAAAATATGTAATGCTAAATACATAATGTTCAACATTTTGGATAACACATTTGGATATGTATAAATATTAAATATATTCAAGCTTAATTTTTTTTATATTTTGATTTTAACAAAGGGTTTTCTTTATATATAGGATACACTGATATGCATAATTATTAAAATTATATTCGCAATTATTATAGTTATAGTTTCGATCAAAATATTTATATTTTATGACTATATTTATTGCTAGCAGTAATTTCAACAAATCGCCAATCATAAGCAATAATCATATATATATCATTTACAAAAAAAAAAACAAATTGCCTCTTTTATATTTGAAGATTCAATTAGAATTAATAAATTATTGCCTTATCATATTTTAGATTGGAGCTGTATCCTTCATTTATATTATTTATTTACCTACACTTTCAATATAATAATATAAAAATAATCAATAATATTGGCTTTTCTGAATAACAAAAATTAAATGATAACAATAAAACGGACAATATGAGCTCTTAAAAAAATTTAAATATGCAAAATTAAGCCTTTGCAAAAAAAAACTAAAACACTAATTATATAAAAAATGCTAAGTAGAGGCAATGGTAATTGAAATTTACAGGCAATGGCTGCAATTCTGAATATAATTATACGAAGGATTCATCATGATGGTTTTGGATAAATTTCATTATTATCTTGTAATAAAGTTCGAAACTATGTCTAACTCTCTTGTAATAAAGTTAGAAATCTTCTAATAAAGTTAGAAATCTGGTAATTTGTGCAGATGTCAGTTAGGACTCAAAATTTCTCATTTGTTTGTTTGTACCCTATTTCAGGATTTTTTAGCTTAAAGGATATTTTAAAGGACATTTTGAGATAACCTGTTCAAAATTGTACAAATAAGTACTAACATTATTACAATTTGACAAGTTATTTTTTTTATCTATTTGCCAAAAAAGATTTTTATTGAACTTTTTGACCCCAATAAATTAAATATAAACATTTTATCCAATATGCATGATACATACAAGCTTTTGTATTTCTCCTAAAGTTTGGACGTTTTTTAAAACATTAGTTTTTTAAAACATTTAGTTACAAATATTAGTCGATTTTAAAATATAAATTATAAATTGTTAAAAATAACGACTTCAATTATCTTTTGTTGAACTTTATCTTAATATAAGCCAAATAAGTTCAACAGATTCAGAAATAAACAATTTTCAATTTCTGAAAAAGTTAATAGTAGTAATATCTAAACTCATTATAATTATTGTAAAAATATTAAATTCTTATTCCATATAAATCTTTTTCATTAAAGAATTACAGAAAAAATTCTTTAAAATTGAATTGTTGTTAGGTAATTTATGATGTATAAGAATATCTTCCAATATTTCTAATTTAACTATATATATTATTTAATAATTAAGAATAAGTTTTAAGATGCCCTTGCACAAAAACAAAATCATATAATCTTTTTGGATGTTCCTAAGCATTCACTTATTATTCAATTATTAAATATTAAGAATTTGTTGTTGATAATTTCTATAATATCTATAAGACCCGAAATCAGGTGAATGTTTTATATACAAAATTAATTACGAATAAGCTTTCAGATGCCTATTGCGAAAAAGCATAATTTGATTTTGTGTGGATGGTCAACTATTAAGTAAGTTTTTGTTATTGACAAAGGTTATTAATTGTTTTATACGTATGTGGTTCATTAAGATGGATATTTTTCTCGCAAAGGTTAGTTATTTTTTTTTCCTTTTTTTTTATGAGAAAGGCCTGTTCACAGGTCAGTTTACAGGTCAGTTCCGCGCAAAGGTCAGTTTTAAGGTCCAAGTGCAGATAAGGTATTACATTATTATGAATCTAATCTTTTAGAGTTTCCAGAAAATTTGGATTTTTAGATTTGAAGTGACCGTAATTGATAATTGGTTTAAAAGGCAACCTTGTACTGTTATTTCGTATTCATACATTGATTTTATCTTATATATTTTTATGCAACATAAAGTTGTTTCCTCCTAACATTTCTAATTTAACTATGAAATCAAGAAAGCTTTAAAAAAAAAACTTCAAATATATTTTAATGAAATATTAATGTTACTTACGTCCACTTTCTTCAAACGCTTCGAATTTTAATGAATCTCTGTAGGTTGGCAGGGTAATAGCTTCATTGGTTAATCTAGTTTGGGCGACCAATTCTTGCATTGTGTAAGCTACTTCATCAATAACTAAATGTCTTTCAAGAAGCGCTTTTGACTGAAAGTAAATTTTAGTTCATTATATGTGTGTTTCTACAGTCAAGATGCAAAGAAACTGATATATCAGTTTTTCAAATTTGAAATTATTGGCAAAGTTCTAAACTGGTTTTGTAAAACGTTATATACATTTTATATCGTTTATACTTATTTGATTAAATATGAAATATGTGAAATTTCATTACTTTTAAATTTCTAGGATGAAAGAAAATCTGTAAAAAATTTTAATAAAACAAAATATCTTCAAAAACTTTTATTTTAACGAACTAAACTTTAATTTATTGCTAGAATATTTGCTAGAATATATTGAAGATTTTGCCAAAATTTTTAAATTCGTCCTACAAACATAATATACAATTAATTTTTTTTATTAAAATCTATTTTTATACTTACATGATATGCATAATCTTTCATAAATAATTTTTTATAAGTTGAAGGCCAATCAATATTAATTTGTGCCCATCCTTTGTCTCTGCCGACAAAATATGTATAACGTCTATCGGTCCTGTTCAGTTGGTTGTTGAATGAAGATAATGTTCCCATATAGAACGTTGAACTGAAAAAGGAAACCAAAAAATAAAACATTAAAAATAATGTATTATTATCCTTTAAAGAACTTAAATATTGTTTGAAACTATGCAATTTATATTCTGCAGGGAATTTAATTGTACATAATTCTAAATTTTAACAAATAATTATATTATAAAGAAGGAAATTTGTTGAATTGTTCGACTTTATGATTTAAAATATTTTAATCGCAATTTTTTCAACTGGGATTACGAAGTTTTTCGCAAAAAAGAAGATATCCTAAGCCTTATCTGTTTGGCATATTTTTCGTCCTTTGGACCGCCAATTATTTACTTCGAATAATCAAATGCGATAATAGAAAGAACTAATACTATTTGCTTACTTTAACATTGGATCTTCCTGTAATTTTCCCAAAACAGTTGTGTATGGAACACCTAAAACTCGATTGATTATATGAACATAACCATTTGTTTGAGCAACATCTGTTTGTAACAGAGTCGCATTAACACCACCACCTTCAACAGTAATTGTTTCGTTACCATCATTATTTAGTACATTGAAGTACAAAAATGTTCGATTATTAACGGTGGGCACTTGAGTAATCTGAAAAAAAAAATTATTTATTGTAAATTATTATGTATTAAAATTGTCTATAAGGAAACTGAATTCATCCAAAAGAAGTGCTTCAAAAAATTTGATCCATTTCTTATTTAAGGAACACCACCCGAATCTAGTTTCCATAATCTATAAATTATTTGTTATACAACTAATAAATAATGGGATTGAACACATTATCATTAATCATAATTTATATAAAAAATGATTAAACTTACCCTATTCATATTTTGTTTTCTAATCTTCGCAATATCTAAACTGTCCTTTATAACATGCATATTGAGTATTGATTTCATTTTTGATCGATTTCTAAAAAAAAAATAAAAAATTTTCCTAAAACAAGTTTTCCAATATAAGTAGATACACCCAGAAAAAAAATGCTAGTTAAATTAACAATTTTTAACTGTTAAACAAAAATTGTTGATGTTAAAGACAAATTTTTTAAATTAAACTAATAAGTATTTGATCTAAGTAAAGATGCTTCTTATTTTAACATTTGATTTTGTTATTTTAAAATGTTTCAAACAGTTATTTAGTAAAAGCTGAAAATTGTGATTTTAACAACATTAATTGTTATTTTAAATATGTTTCTTTCGAAAGAAATAAAATTTTACTATTCTCTCTTTTAAATTAAAAACTCTTCTGTTATTATAACAATTACACATTCAATTGTTGATATGACAATAAAAGCTTTTGAAATAATGTTTTTGTTGTTATTTAAAAATGGTACATATAACAATAAAAATTGTCAAAGTAAATACGGCATTGTTAAAAAAAAGTTTTGGTTGATTTAAAAAGCTACACTTTTAAAATAAATATTTATCTTGTTAAATTAAAGAACTCCGCTCTTAACGAGACAAGTTAAGAGCGGAGTTCTTTAATTTAACAAGATAAATATTTATTATGTTTATATTACCGAATTTATATTTTCTATTTAATACATTGTTGTATATTACTGACATAGCTCAGTGGAAGACTCTACATCAAATTGAACACAGCGGTTAAGCAACGTCTCGTAGTGATAGTACTTAGATGGGTGACCAATAAAAAAAAATTAAAAAAACAAAAAAAGACGAAAAAAGCGAAAAAAAAAACAAAAAAAAAAACAAAAACAAACCAAGAAATTTAAAAAAAAAAACAAAAAAAAAATTTAAAAAAACAAAAAAAAAAACAAAAAAAAAAAGAACCAAAAAAACCAAAAAAAAAAAAAACCAAAAAAAAAAACCAAAAAAAAAACCAAAAAAAAAAACAAAAAAAAGGCGAAAAAAAAACAAAAAAAGGCGAAAAAAAAACAAAAACAAACCAAAAAAATAAAAAAACAAAAACTATTTTAAAATAATTATTTCGAATAGTTAATTTAACAGTTTGGCACCGTAACAATATATTTTTTTCTCAACTGCTAAAATTGTTATAATAACAACATAACATTTTAAATATAACAATTTTGTGTTAATTTTAACAATGTAATATGTCTTTTGAATTAACAATTTTTGCAATTTTAATTTAACTATAAACCCTTTTGCGCAAAATCTATAAAGATTTTTTGTTAATTTTACCTATAAAATCTTTTAATTTAACAATTTTTTTTTTCTGGGTGTACGTTAAATTTCCCTTTTATTCAAATTTTAAAAATAATTAAACAGACATCTTTAAATTCCGAAAAATGTTAATAGTTATTTTTTAATCAAAAATTAAAAAGGAGCTAAATTTTTTCATTAAATCTCATCTGTGCGTCTAAAATAATTGTAACTGTTTAATTACTTGACCGCACTTCGAAGTTAGAAGTTCTCGACCGGTCAAGGGAAGAAATTTAGATTTCAAATGTTGTTAAAAGTTTTAATGGAAATAGATATAGAACGATTGTAGAAATTTAAAAAAACTCCCAAACAGTATTTTAAATTTTTAAATGTTAAAAAAAACAAAAACTCAAAAACTTTTTGTGAAATATTGATTTGGCATCACAAAACGAACCATCAATCAAAACGAATTTATGTGAATGGTATATACATATAAAATTATAAATTGGAGATTTGATTTGACTATAGTATTTATTTTATTTTGTATGTAACTATATAAATACCTAATAATATTATTAATATTTGCATTATCCCATGCTTCGTTGCTTGGAGCTAAGATTGTGACGCCACTTAATCTCGTTATATCTTCTAACACTTCACCTCCCATATCCATAATGACTTCATAAAATTTATGTAATGCTCCATTTTGTTCATCCTAAGTTTAAAAAAATATAAATGAAAAAACATTATAAACTATTTTTATCTTATAATTATTTTTTTGTTTATAACAAATAAAAAATTATATTTTTGTGAAAAAATGCAAAAGTTTCTAAAATATAAGCGTTTTATACTATAAATACTAATACTATTTTGAACTATTACGTACATAAATATATGTGCCAAAATTTTTGATATATTTTGTTTGAAACTCGAATTAGCGATACCGGTCAATAGTAACTATAAAGTTCTAAAGTTAAAATTAAATTATTCTTAGTTTTCTCTCAAATGGTTTTAGCTCAAGCCAAAAGAAAAAGAGAAGAAAACGGTGAATTTCCCGAGCTGTTGAGATAAAGAAAAACATATAAGATACTTATTCTCGGATCGGCAACAACATTATTTTATTACCCTGTTTAATATATTTATTTGAAAAAAAAAACATTTTTGAAATTAATTTCTTAATCTTATTTGAGGAATTTCTATTAGTTTCACTCATTAAAAATAGGAATAATTTTCTTTTAAACTAAAAAGAATATATAGATAGGTATTATCTATAATAAGTTGAATTAAATATAAATTATTCT